>OMLP01013761.1:54336-99356 GCA_900302685.1 Spondyliosoma cantharus
CTCAGGCTTGATTGGTCCTTGGTCTACTTTATCCCTTGTTCTATACCATTTTTTTAACCAGTAGTGGAAATACTTTTCTCACACACTCTTCACCACTCATAAATTCATAACCACTCAAGCAGAAAACGCTCCGCGCTCGCCTCAAGATGGCGAGACCCTTGAAACAACGTTATCTTTCCTTATCTAATTTCCCGCGACCTGGAATAGATTATCTGCCAGATGATTAAGACCTGCTGAATAATTAAGTGGACAATAATGCTAATTCATGAATAATATATCTGTTTATGATGGTGAGGCTCAGATAGTGGTTGCTGACAGGATGATTGATGCTGTGGCCTAGATAAGATCTCTCCAGTGAGGGGATGCTGCAGACGGCGACGCTGCCCATATTCATTAGGCCGCAGTCATTGGCTTCTGTGCGTAATGACATACTTATGTATAATTTACAGGCACATCCCAAGGCAGAGGTGGCATACATGATGGAATGGAACAAATGAGTATTTTGGCAAGAGGCATATGGAGTTTTGTTTTACAATCCTACAGCATGTTTCGTTGGATTGATAAATTCCACTTTTTTCTATATCATTTTTTTCATGTTGACCCTGTCTTTTGCTCTTAAGACTAACTGCATGTGTGTATTTGTTATCATATGCTCGTGTATGCAAGCAGCCTACTGAATTGTGGTCACCTAGGCAGATGGTTCACTTTACAGTAATGTAATTGCAGTGCTTTGTATCATGATACGGTGTAATAAAGTCCTTTAGCAGATTAAGATAAGAGTGTTGCATCAGACACGTGTACATGTGCATGCAGACTGCATGCTCCAGCTTCAAAAACAATGAGGCAAATCCTCCCTTCACCCAACCCCACCCTGTTCTAGTCCAGCCCCAGTGCTGCAGAGTCTGTAGCACCCCAGCCAGTTTGATTACATTTGCGATTAAAGCTGTGGCCAAGCGATGGTGAATTATGCCCGAGCTGTTACCTTGCCGTAGCTGCCGGGGAAATGAGGCAGCTAGGCTGCATTTGCCCCACTGGTGCTGACCTTGGAGGTCACTCAGACGAAGGAGACATTCATCACTCTGACACATGGATGCTGTGGGGAGAAGAGGATGGTGTGTGTGACTGTGTGTGTGTTGCAACTATTACTATTACAGTATTATTCCACTCAATATTGTTCCCAATAGTATTAAAGCACTAGCTGAAGATATGCAGTGTATACATCATTGTTTCCTTACTGTATTGAACCACTCAGCTTATTGAGATTTTGCTTTCTAGATGATGCTGTTGTAAATTGAAATGAGTTATGTTCTGATGGTTTACAAACACATCTTCACATTCTTTGTTTCTCGTCAAAGACCGGTCTTCCCTTCTCGCTCTCTCTCTATCCGTGCCTGGTCTCTCTTTGTTACTCTGTTTTTCTCAGTGCATATAATCATGAGTGGCAGGCAAATATCGACCATGGCCATTGTTGGCCCAAGTGTCTATTTGCTCACTAGAAAAGACTCATTATGTTACAACAGATTGATATCTCTGCCCCCAAGGACTTCAATCTCTTCTCAACTGAAAATAGAAACAATCAAGGCTGTTGGTGGGGTGACAATTTTAGCGCTGTAGCACGTTCACTTCTCTCAACCCCGCCCCCACCCCCAAATAGCAGCGTGACCTTGGCAGGTGCAGTCAGCAATGGTATGTGCTGACTTTGAAGGATGACAACCAGACAGGCTTTCATAGGATATAACTGTGTCATCTCTTCCTCCTGATGTATTTTACCTGTTGAAGAGATTGATGTGCTTCACGTGTCTGTGTTTGTATGTGTGCTTAACTGAGCATACAGAGGAAGAAGTCATGTTTGCAAGAGGAGAGGGAGGAAGAAAAAGGTCCTTTAGACATGACACCGAATTGGAAGCGAGGACAGACAGCTTAAAGAAAACATTACTGAGAAGGCAAATTAATGTTTGCCCGAGCTTAATTGTTTGATTGAATCAACAAAGGCACACAATTATGTTTATGAGTGCCATAAATCTGATTAGCGCCTAGTGCCGTTCAACAAGGCTACACAGACTGTATGGGGGGCTAATGCCCACCCACACAGCTCACGTCTGATTAGCTGTGAAGCACCATCACTTATTTCTCCTTCTATTACTGCACAATCTATGAGGTGAAGTATGATGATGTATCAAACTAATCTAGTCTTTTCTTATTTGGAACTTAAACATCAGTGACAGATGAGACCTTCATTATATCAATAGCTCAATTTGTGTGTGTCTGAATTATGTTCTGTTGATAATGTATGGTTATATATGCAATAAATTAAAGCGGTAACCTTGACGATTTCTGCATCGTTCTCTTGGCGACACCGATGGCATTAAGCAGCAGTTGCAGGTGTAATTTTGCTACCTCGCTCACAGAGAAACTTTTTTTTTTTAAAGTTTCATCGTCGGCCATCTGTCTTTTGAAAGCGTCACTAACTGTGCGCCGCTTGTAAAAAATTTTTCCGGGAAAGTCGCCACCGACACCCAGTGCACATCTTTGCTATTATAGCAAATACAAGGGCTTTCATCAGGTGGCCATAGGTCGAATCATCAATGTGTTAACTCATTTGGCTATAGACAGTGACCTCACAGAAATGTATTTACATGAAAATCTTCAAGATCACTACGTTAATGCTTTGATCCCTTTAGGGTGTGAAAAATGAATATTTTTCATACTTTTACTGGCCATCGGAGATTGACATAATTTTCCATGTATCCTCTCCTTGCCTATGCTCCTCTTCCATCAGCACCAACATCCTCCATTTCCCCAGGTTTTCTTGGAAAGTTTTCTTTTTTTGCACTAAAGCACAGCAAAGACCTGAGAATGAGGCCCTGCATCACGTCAGGCCGATGCTGATGGTCTCCATGGACTCCCTCCAGTTCTCAGACTGACGGACACCGACAGAAGCAATGTCATCATTTACACACTCTAATGGACACGCCCCAGGCAACTCCACTCCTGTCACCTGCCGTCTCACTACACTTCAAACATTGAGATTGAGCTCGGAGTCATGCAGCCTCCAGTGGTTTTCAGATGACTGCTCTAATGGAGGAAAAATGCAACAATATCGGGAAAGAGGAGGATAGGAGGTTTGTAGAAATGTTATCTTCATCTGTGAAGTCATTGTATTACACACTTGGCAACGAGCACTTAAGACTGGGGTGCTAATGGAACATAATTTTACTCATCACATGCAGCTTTATAATAACATTACTGTTTCATTGATACCTCCTAGCCTTGAAGAAGTGCTATATATAGTCAATTAAACGTTAGTTAAATGTTTTTTCTCTGTTCACAAACGATGTAATGCTTGATATACCATTTATTAAGCAATTGAGAAGTATTCCAAACATCAGTTGCAACTTTACAATAAACAGTTATTCAATAGATGGTTTGTTGAGCATTTCATTGTTTGTTAAGTGTGAAATAATTATCAACTAAAGTTACATTTTCTATAAATGTTCCATTTAAGTGTTACCTAAAGTTGTAAACTGTAAGGTTCTGTAGTAATTATAGCTTTAAAATAACCACAGTGGAGTAAAAGTTACAATAAATCTTTTAATTGTGGTGGGTTGAAAGTTGCTGAAAATGGAGATATATAAGTAAAGTACAAATGCCTCAAATTGTACTTAAGTACATTTTCTTGAGTAGATGGACAGGGTTACAATTCACCAAAGTTGACATTGAACATGAATATTTGATACTTAATTATTTATATCTCACATTAAGTCACTGTTACACATGTGTGACATGCTCAGGCATTAGCTTTAACTGAATTACTACAAATGACTCTCTGCTCCGGGAGGTCTCCCAGACCTGCCTCCTCCATGTTATGAAATGACACTTTGATTGACCCTCCCTGCATTTCCCACAGGGTTAGGTTGATATGGTAACAATCTGACCATTGAACTTTACCCTCGGTCAGACAGGTCAGGTCTTCAGAGTTATACTTATTTCTCAGATTCAATTCAACTGGCTGTGTGCACTGATCAATGCTGCTAATGCCCAATGTTGAGACATTAAGGATGGATTTTCTTTATTTTCTAATTACCACATAATATCTTACATATGCACACACACACACATTTTAGATGCTTTATTTGAATGAGCCATTGCGTTGCAAGTATGGAGAGTTCAAATATTTCCATTGGTTCTTTACATTCTTTGTGCCTGAAGGGTGGTGAAAAAAACGCCTTGCTGTTTTTTTCAGTATTACCAATCTACATTCAGATCCTAGCTCGCTGACATTCCAAGTACAAGACAAAAACGTAGTCTTTAACATATCTCTCTGTGTTTTGTTCACAAAAAACAATATCAGGAGTGTTATAGATTGTATTCAAATAAAGGCAGACAATATACCATTCAGTCACATCAGTATCTATATAGCTACATAAAGCAAGACAAAATGGTAAGAGCAATCAAAAGTGTTCTTTTCTCTTTGATTTACATTCATTTTTGAGTAAACAGGTGCAAATTCAGTTAACTACAAAGCATTATTTTGTATAAACTAACTTATCATCTACTACCCCTGCACTGTAGCTGCAAACAATGGGCTGACAGCTGTCTCAATTTTAATGGCTGTTCTGGGTAAAAAAAAATGTATTAGTTAAGACTCATATACAGTAAAGAAGAGGAACGCTATTGTACTATTTGTCTTAAATCTCTTCTCCCTCATAGTCCTGTAAAAAAATCTATGCCATGATCACAGAGGTCACACTCTCCCTCAGTATAAAGCATAAATAGACAACATTTCAACTTTCCCCTAGCCACTGCTAATAGTCTGGCTACTGTCCAAAGCAAAAAACAATGTGTAGCATTAGCTTAGTTAATAGCATCAGCAATTAAACACTGTAACTGTACACCTATTTCTGAGCATGCACTTTACACTAAATCATGTTGGATAAGAACCTCTTGTAAAATTATGCATTGTAGAATAGATCTTTTAGTTGTAATTAATAGAAGCATGTTGTCAGAGGAACAATGTGGAAAAATCACACATACACAAAGTTTGAAAAGGATTCAGACAACAAAATATTTGCGTCATGACACAGGGAAGATTCATCACCATGTTGCATGATTACTGCCTCCCTCCCCTCCTCTCCACACACTTCTCCCCTTGCACTCCATCATCTTGTGAACTGAATAATTGTGTTTTGCCACTGTCACTATAATGCATATCTCTGCAATTATCCAGATGTGGGTGACACCATAATCCATATGCCCACGACAATGAGTACAGATGGTTGTGTAATTGAGAGCACACGGTGGTGATCATCCTACTTTGTAATCAGATTCATAGTTATTTTCTTGTGGGTGTTCACTGTTTGATGCTTCCAGATATGTTTCCCCATCAGATGCCACTCGAGTTTCATTTAGAGTGGACTCCAGTGTCTGATAATGAGATACAAGGGTCCTCATTCAGCTCCAGATCTGTGGTGACATATTGGCCTGGCAGGCTCTCCCATCCCATTTGTTTCTCCTCAGTTTGATGGTGGAGATAAGGTTTCCATTGAGCTATGTGCAGAGGGAATTTCTCACTCTGTGACCATAATATTGACTTGTGGAAGTGACTGGTTTCACCAGCAGTGATTTGATAATACATCTGAATGTAGTCGTTTGAAGCTCTGCTACTCCAGTACTGGCAGCTTTTGATGCATCAACTACTTTTCCTTACTCTAAAATTTCTCTAAATGGTTCAGAACCACTGGGTTATACTTTAACAATGCTGATCATGTTTTGTTCTTTTATGGAAAATCCTAATTTGAAATGTAACTAGGAGGTAATTATAGCTCTCACATAAGTAGAAAATTCATGATTAAATATATGTAATTGCCACCACAGTGATTTGGAATCGTAGTCGCACATATAAAGTGACACAAAAATAAAGGTGACATCATAACAGCAGCACAGTGTGGGTACAGCAAAGACACAAATTCTGCCCTCTGTTGGTGTAAAAACATAGCACGGCTTCAGTGTTGAACAAACTGCGGGTTGAAATGCTTTTATATTTATGGTTACACGACGATACACTTTTCACATGTAGATTGTTGAAGAGTGTACGGCCTTCTCTTGCTATATATCGTAAGGAGTGGGGAGGCACGAGGCCACACAGCTGCAAGCTCGAGCCCATCAGTGCAGTGCAGGGGAGTGAATGATGGAGGGGCTGCAGTTGTTATGGAAACGCCGGGGGAGGAGCGCCGTGGATCGCGACCAGTTTGTTTTGTTATTGAAGGTCACGTGGCAAGGTGAGGCTCCTCCCCTCTCCCCCGTTACCACCGATTCAACCGTCTCGAGCTGCTGCTCCGGTCAGTTACTACAAAATGGCTGCAGAGGCTCCGCCGTCAACGAGAACCTCCTGAACGCTTCATGGTAGGATTTATTAATCCCTTTGAGCGATTAGCACGACGCAATTGCACCTTGTCGATTTCCAGTTGCGGAAATATGCGATATTTAGAAGTGAAATAGAGCAGCTGTGATGGGAATCAAAATATTTTCAGCTCAGCCCACTTTGACATCAATGTTTTCTTAGCTGCGAGTGCTCTTTATGGCAGTTGTCGCTGACATATTGGTCCTTATTTTTAGTTCGTGCATTACATGCTTATCTTAGCAGATATTCGGTAGGGTTTTCTTCACAATGGCTTAATGGTAACTTGGACTCGTTGGCATAACCAGCACACAAATGATTCAAGGACACCCTGTGTTATTGCTTGTGAGTTGTCGTATTTGTAGTAGGCTAGCTCGGCAGACATTGGTTGAACACTTGCTGTTGCACTGGTGTGGAAAGGAGCTGATAGCTGGATATAGTTGCAGCTCATTCTCTCAAAACATGCTCCAGAGAGAGAGAGAGAGAGAGCTGCCTGGATCCAACATGCATCACCTGATTGGCAGTAAACGCATTAGCAAGCCGAGTTTAATCACTGTCCTCATGTCCACATACATCGCTTTTTCCAGTTGCATTTAGTAAGACCAGTTGCAGCGTCTGTACCCTTAATCTATTCAACCATTTATTCATTCAATAGCTAGTTAGGTACCAGCTGGCCTTCATTTTAGAATAAACTAGTGACTTTTATATGCAGCAAATACATTATAGCTACATATAATTGCTTTGACATAACCTTGAGATGGTTGTTGAAATTGTTGCTGGATTGCTCAATAATTTATACTTGGTGGACATCTAAATATTGAGTCCATAGTTCAAGCATGAGAGAGTGTAAACCTTGAGATACATGATGCATCAAGGATTGCTTCCTGTATTCCCTGCTCCTGCTGCAGCTTGATATCCTGCGGTGACACACTGTCCTAATGGAGAAGACAGTGTGTGCAGCCTGGGAATGCCAGCACCCTGATGCATGTAGAGGGCATACTGACGTAAGCTTTGAGGCTCGCTGATTTTACTAATGTGTTAGAATCCCTAATTTGGGCCTGTGCCTGGCAAGGGATGAAGAGATCGTGGTAGAAAAGGGAAGGGGGTGGCGGCCTTTTCTGTCCGTGTTGGGTCAGGGGCCCCAGTCAGCACCCAAGCCTCTGAAAGAGGCAGTGTGTATTCACAGAGAGGCGCCGAAGGGGGCTTGATAACAAAAACAGGTCTCTAAATACTGTGATTACTATAAGGCTTAGGTCATAGCCTCACTTTCAGTTCAAAACTCTCTATGGCTTTTTGCTTAGTGTTGGACTAGAGGGCTGAGGGGCATTTTGCCAGATTGTGTCATTTGGTTTGGCGGGTTGTTTGGTGTCAGTGATCAGATGCTTAGCTGGAGTCCTCAGTGGAAATGATGAGCTTGCATATCTCTGAAAGGCAGTTGTTTGCTGTCAAAGAAACAAGTTTCTGTTTTGAGTTATTTATTTATTTTTTTTAAGCAAGTTTGCGTGAATGCTGTCCTTTCACCCCGTGTAGGTTTAAATGCTGAACCAGTTGTTGCTATAGTTTTGTTCAGATAACTTCTTTAAAGCGGTCAAAACTATTAATACTTAATTCCTTTATAGATACCATGTGTTTTAAAACAATATGATATCTGCATCTGAACATGTCAAGCACTGAGTGCAGGTTGTAAAAAGAAAAGAAAAATATTTATTTTTTACTATTATCAGGCTATAGTAAAACCTGAGAATAGTCTCACACCTCAGCCTTTTTTTTACTATTCTGTTTGCCTCAGACTCCTTTTGTTGTAGTATTGATAGAGGTTAAAAACTATTATGTTTTACTAAAGTTTACAAATCTGGTATGTGACAACCTAACAGTCATGTTAAATATTACACAAATTATTTTTATAGTTATTATATTTTTAATAGTAGCAGTGTCAGTGTCTTGGCAGTATTTTAAGACAAGTGCTATTTTAAATCATTTCTTAAATGTTCTGTTGCAGAGACAAAAAATTGTTTTTATTATTGCGTAGCGTTATGTGAGCTTTCCCTCCCATACAGGTAATTGCTTCACACTGAGGTTTAGTTTTTCATTTATTTATAAAGACAATTGTGGAAACATTGAGAAAAGCTTCATGGTTGGAGTTTAATATGATATTTGTTAGTATGTTCTTTGATCTGTAGATTGTCAACCAGACCCATAAAAGTGTTCCCATTACTTTTGGAGCAGACAACTGACATTGGGTACTGGAGGCAGTTCTTTTGGATTGTGTCCATACAAGTTATTTTAGGGCTAGTTCAGAGTGCCAGGAGTGCAGCATGAGTTTCCCTTTTCCTTGTCGTCAGGCCGGGTCAGAAAGCATTAACATGACCACACTGAGAATAGCTTCAAGTACTTTAGAGAGCGCAATCCTCTTTACAGAGCACAAGGACTTTGTCAGTGCTTACCCAGCAGTTTTCTAAACCCTCACACAATTTGAAAGGTGGTGCTGACTAACTTTGTTTTTGGTTTTTGTTGTGTGTTTGTTTTGTTTTCATTGTGCATTTGAAAACCTGCTGCTGCATGTCAGATATTTTTCAGTGCAAGCTGAAAAATCTGTATTGCCTTGAAGTGCGATTGCGCAGGAGAGCAGAGGGAGCTGCACATGCTGCCATAGCAGTGGCGGCTGCTGCTGTGGTTGCTAGTGAGCGTTCTCCCAAGGGCTCGCAGCGCTCTTGTTTGGCTTGCAGCGATGGCATTCCTGGCTCTGTGCCCAGCGACTGCCGTCTAGCACCCCTTCCCCCATCTCTCACACATACACACAAACCAGCCTCATCAATTGTAGCCCCCCCCCACCTCATCTTCATTGCTTCAATGTGGGGCAGCGTGGCATTTACATATCCACAGTTCACCTTGCACACATTGACTCTCCTTCCTCTCAATATCCACACAAATTCTCTTCACAATTTTTACACCTGCTTCTATTAGGCTGTCCTTGGTCTCGCCCCAGTCTGAGTGTGATTTTTTTCTCTTCCCTTTGCCTTCCTTTGTCAGCAGAGTGAGTGTCTGGTTTTAAGAGGGACACCAAGCTCTAATCCTGTTGTTCTGACAGGAGGATGTAATTCCACAACAGAGCTGAGCTCATTGACCTACGTCCTTCATATCGGCACGAGCTGTGCTTCCTTGCCACGAATCGCTGCTCATGATGCAGCTCAACCCGCTACTACGCGCAAACTGCGAATGAAAACTAGATCGTTGTAGCCCCCTATGTGTGATTTTTATTTATTAATGGAACAGACTTTGTTATTGTTAATTTATATGTGTGTACAGCTGATAAAAGGGCTACTTGGAATTGACTTTATTTTCAAAAATATCATAACCAATATATGGGTGAGTCTTTATCTTTAAGAAGTGGTTTGATTTAAGTTTTGTCTTATGTCACAGTGCTGCAGAATCCAAATGAGCAGGAGGTACCATTGGTGCATCCTCCCCGATCTCACCATCAGTCAGCACTCTGAATCCAAAGGACGCACATCTGTCCGAGCCAGGCCGATGTTTGTAAATGAAACGGCAGCCCTCATTGAGTGAGACCCCCTCTGTCTTGCTCAGGGACCAAATGTTTCTTAAACTGAAATCATTTTGACACATTGCTTGGCACTCACTCTCTTCATCCGGGTTGGAGGCCAACAGCAGCTCATATTAACTGGAGCATCTCTCTTATCCTCTGATCCTACATGACACAAGCCCCACTGATGCCTTTGAAAGGAGCAGCACCAGCTATATTTAGCATGGCAGCTGCACCAGCAGGTTCCATTCCCAGACTCTTGGAGGTATAAATAAGTGTTAATTATGTGAATTGGTAGATAGGTGTGTAGAGGCGGTGTGTTTTTGTGTCAAAGCAAATTCCAACAACAACGTAATCTCAGGCATGCAAACTGGCCTCCACCAAGCCTGGAGTGTCGCAGGACTGGCTGAATTCAGTTGTCAGCTCCAGCAAACCTTGAAGGCATGTGCTGAGCAAGTAAGGAGGCTGAGTGTGCAAGTGAGTGCAAAAATACGTAAACAAACAAAAAAATATATAGTACAAATACTCACCTTTTAAAGTGAAAACATTAAAATTGTGATGGAATATTTGGTTCAACTCATTTAACTGTGCTGAAATAACTAGTCATAGTGTTGCTTCTTTGTTTGGTTTGTTTTTATGGATCTGTTAGCAGTGGCTGATAATTCACAAAAGTTTTTATGATCTTCTAGCGACTCCAATCGCTGTACAGGAAATTCAGAAGAGCCATGACACTGATTAAAAACATCTAAAGTATGTCTACCAAATATATGCTCAAACATTTGTTGCCATAGCTGTGTATCTTTACTATTGAGGGACTCATGAGTCAGGTTTCTGGGTTCAGTTTACTGTGTGTATTTCTTTCACTGTGTGATTTGCCTGTTACGGATATATTGGCTGTGTAAAAAAAAAAAAAAAAAAAAAAATTAGAGCTTCCTCTACAGTGGAGCATTATCTGCACAGGAAGCAGAAAGCACAGGTTTACCTTCTAAGTAATATAGTAATAGTGTTCTAGTTTGATTCTGGTCTTACCGTTAAAAGTTTTTCACTTGTATTGGCTGTGTTGAAGAACGGATAAAGAAGATTGTGGAGTCTGGTCTTTGCAGTGAACGAAAGGCTTCCCCTCGGTTACCCTTTGTCCCCTGTTGGTTAACCGCTCAGTCTGAGAGCAGAGGTGACCACGGCCTCTGGGAGACGGTGGCAGCAGCTGCTGTCGTCAAGTTCACAAAGCATTGCTGCATACTTTGTAATATCACATTGGACTGCACTATAGGTATACACTATAGGTATACATTATTCACACATTATTGCACACTCTTAAGTCAGGTTGCAAATGTTATAACCTGCAGTGAACCTCCAGTGAATATGCACCATTACAGTTCCAATTATAAGATTATTACTCAAACACCCTATTGATAATACATTAATGTCCTCTGACATATTCAGATATCTAAAAGGATTGCGGAAACTGCACTGCACTAACACATGTTGACTGCTTTCAAGCACCTTGTATACTCACAGTAGCTCCTTTAAGCCATATAGAAAACAATAGTGAATTACGGTATACAACTTTGAAACTCAGGAGACAGTTTATATTAATCATCCTAATACTATACTTTATGTAAATAAATTCTAATGATCAATTTAGAGATATTCAGTTGACAGGCTGATGGTTTCTTTCATTGCTAGCAGGGTGTTTATGCTTTCTTATTTTACTATTATCTTTGTGAAATGGAAGAAAATGCATCATCCTGCAATATTTCAAAGATATCACAAAACTCTGGTATCACTAAAAAACAACAATATTTATTTATAGCTAAGCGTAAGCTTGACTGAATACACATAGTTATTTTTTAACTTTTTCTAAATACTTAAACTTATTACATTTGCCCCAGAAGGCCAAGAAAGAGCAAACCATTGAAAGAAATTAATAATATTTGACTATTCAAACACTCTGTTGACCCCAAGCTCCAATGACATGCTCCATGCTCCAACACAACTGCCTAATTTTAAGCTCAGATTTCTGCTTTAGTTTCTGATGCTTGTTTATTCTTGCTTTTCCAATTCCATTATTGAACCTCCGCAACCAAGCTGATTTCAACGCACTGCTTTAGGGCGCTGTCTGTCTCCACCTGACTGCTCACCAGGGCCTCTGGGAGAGCTTGTTGCCAGGCAATGACACACTACTGTCGCCTGAAGCGGCATAGGCATGGCATGAAAAAAAGGCTGATGGTTTCATGTACTGTTTCACATTTAGGGTTCATGGAACTCGATTCCAATTTATGTATTTTTCCAGGCTGGTTACTCTGTCAGTCGTCCTTAAAAAAACCCAGCTTCTAGCTTTTATTTATTTGTTTTCCTGTGTAGGGGATTAGGATAGATATAGAGCAGCTCTCAGCTGGAGACATTCGCACATGAAACTATATTGTGTCTCTGTATGAACACTTATTCTCTGTACAGGGTGGAGAAGGTGTAGGCTATTACCAGAAAGGTGTAGAAACGTCTACATCGTCTACGACCCAGAGTAGGTATTGTTTTTCTGTGGTCTGCCCACACATTAGTTGCATCCCGATCTGCTGCACTGGCTGGGCATGTAGACTAAAGAACAGGATCCTAGTCTCATTGGCCCCCACTATTATACCTGCAAGGGCCTCCCAAATAGTTTTCAGAGCCAACCCCAAAGACCACCAAACTGTATATCTCAGTAGAGTACAAAACAAACCCACATTCTTCTTTCTGGCGGTTGTATTACTACTACCGGTAATGCACGTTATATTGTGTGCTATACCAGCAGCCATTGACAACACTGATTTTACCTTGGAGAGAAATCATTCTAGCAGGTGTTCACCTGTTGAGACAGTTTTCCTCAGTTGGTTATAGGGCTAAAAATAACTGTCTGTCTGTCTCTGTTCTTGTATTTTAGCTGTGAGAAGAAGCAAAAAAACACGAGAAGAGAACCATTTGATGGAAGATAAGAAAAAGAAAAGGCAAGAAGAGAAGAAAAAGAAAGACGCTGCTCAGAAAAAGGTAAGCTTATGGCGGGCTCTTTTATTTGCCACAGACATAAAGCCACTGTCTCCCAGCAAAGAAAAGAAATGCTACCCGACACAGTCCATACTTCCACTTCCTTTTTCCTCAACCAAACCTAGATGTCAATGCTGTAACGCCATCGGTACTATTTTAAATATTAATTGGTGCACAACCAAATGCAGCATTCAAGTATGCTCAGGTGTTTCTGCTGCAGTTACATCACAGGGATCACATGCATATTGAGCACATGCATTTTGTCATGTGTGTTTCCCCAGAAGCATTTCCCCAAGACTTTATGTAGCTGTCATCCTTGTTCTTACCCCCACCTCTATCCCCCCTCCTCCTCCTCCTCCTCCTCACTTTTTTTTCCCGTGGGTCATCTGTTTTCAGTGTTAGTTGAACGCTAGCCTGCTGCTCTCTTTAATACGTTTATGTATCCTTGACCCTTCCTGTCAGTGCCAGTGAAAGTATGTTTGTGTGTTTTGTGTTTTTAATGTATGAGAGGGGCATTTATGTTGTCTATTTTACTCCCTCCACAGCTCCAAACCCATTGAACCCTTTCACCCCGTCAAGCAGTAGGAATGAACATGAACCTCTTAGCATTTCAATAGATGAGCAAAACCAGCCCCTGAACATTTTGTTCCGATTGCCCTGGCTAGTTGCTCCAGTGCTGTAGTGCAGCTGGTGAGCCAGCCAATGCAACTCAGATGTGGATGCAGCATTAACATTTAGGCCCACAAATTTATTTTTCTTGATCATAGGTTATTGTCTTAGAGTCTTATTTCCATTGCTAACATTTTCCCCCTTTTTTTCAGGCCACAGAACAGATAACCAAAGGTGAGTTGTGGCTACTTGTATTTCTCTTGATTCTTCTTTTCTTTTCTTTTTTTGCCCGCTGTTGTAAAAATCTTCCTTTGCTCTCTTGTGTTACAACATGCTGCACATACAATAACACATAATTTCTCAGCGTCTGCTATCTGCTAAGAACCTTGCTAACTTTGTACCATGTTGTTTTCAAACATTAGGGAGACTCATTGTGTTGGTGCTTTAAATAGCGTGTCCTCTGAGATGGATAGCTCGGAATTGAATTGTTTTTTGCCCCAGAGCATCAATTTACCCTCTCTTCACTGTTGTGGAATTTGGATATGAAGAATCCATTTTTATTCTAGTAAAACACTCTGAAAACATTAGCAGCAGCCAGGTGGTCCATACTACCTGAGCCAAAATGGAGGCCAGGTGCCCATACAAGACTAATAAGGAGCAGAGGGATGGTGCAGCTGCTCCTCAGGCCTCCCTGTGGGCTCCTAAGGCATACCTAGGAGGGTCGAGGTGAGGAGAAAACAGAGCAAAAGAACCACAAAAAATAACATGAATAAAGTTGACTGAAAGGTGACTTCTGTAGGGAAGAGTGTGCTTAACGTGCACATTTTAAACAACTCCTCTGTGGCAGCTGCAGACCCACATTTCACTTTGTCTCCCCAAGCCAAAGCTCTTAATGACCAGTGAGGGGCAGATTGGTAGCATTGGACAGTCAGCCCAGGAGCGCATCTCCTGGTTGAGGTTATGAGCAGGCAGATGGGAAAGGGACTTATTAATGGGACAATCAGGGCAAAATATGATTAGAACTTCTGGAGGATTATGGCAGCAAGAGAATACACAGCTTATTATCAGTGTATGTCAGTGTTTTTTGTTTTTGTGCCTAAAGCTGTGTTCAGACAAATGTGTTTGCAGGGGTTTGGTGGCTTATTTTGTTTAGATCAGTAAAAAGGAGGGAGTAGACCTGTGCTCTCCTCTTGTGGGTGCATGCAACTGTGAACTTCCCATCATCAAGGGTCAGTGCCTTGACCTCCCTCTCTCTCCCTGAAGGATGAGTTAATGAAACTATAATGTCACAGAGGTGCACCCCCTCCCACCCCTTGTTCCTCTTGTCTGAATCACCCTTAGCCCCTCACAGTTTGCTGCACTAATGAATGTGATCTGGATAAGCTGTGCTAGTATTCTCTTGGTCTCTACTTTGTGTTGTTTCACAGCATCCACAAATTGACCTATATATCATGCTTTTCTCCCCATCTCCAACCTAGGCTGTCAGATGCACAATTATTTTCTTGGCTGCTGCTCATAACAGCAACATGACCTAATTTTACTGTCATCTTCAGCCCCTTAAATGTCACACTTGACTTTTAGCACATGCAGCATATTTGTGTACTCTGATGTGCTCTTATCCATTGTCTTGGGCCACATGATGCCGTTTTTCTATTGCAATGTTAGATTAATGCCTGAGGATTAATCATTTAGTTGATTCAGTTGCGGACAGTGTCAGTGTTTTTGTTTCACCACAGATACATTTCAGTCAGAGATGCATGCAAGGAGCTCATTTCAAATTAAAGAATATTTTTAAATGTTATTATTGTGATGCCAGATATATGACTGTTATTTTGTTTTTGGCATCCAAAAATTGATAATTGAATCAACCGAGAAAGGCAGATTGTCTCTGATACTAATGTGGGGTGCACTGAGAACTAATTAGGAGAACAGGGATAGTGCGGAGGCTGAATAAACAGGCATCCATACACAGGAGATCTCCGGGAAGACCCCGAGCACCATAGTAACACTACACCACCTCCTGTCTGGTCTAGCGGAGAGGCCCATCCTGGGACCAGCAGGAGGGAAAAGGGAGCAGAGGAGGGTGGGCTGTAAGGAAAGAGATAGGATGAATTGTTGTGGTTACATTTGTGCAAAGTGTAGGGAGGCTACCTCTAAAACACGGTGCCTTTGGTTGATGTGAGAGGCTTAGGAAAATGCATGTGAGAGCAAAAGAAACAGACGGAGCCATGTGAAACTGTGAGAATGCGAGGCAGTTTCCTGTTTGCCGGCACAGCTGAGGGGGCCCTTTGTAGGATACTTCTACTGGCTCCCTTGTCTGACTCACACACACTCTCACTTTACCAGTCCCCTTATGTCACAGGCAAACACCAGCTGCATATGTACATTGTGTGCTGTGCAAACATAAACATGTGGTTTTACTCACAGTTTTACATTGCAAAACACAAATATACACAGATCCCTTCGCTTCACCAAAAATGTTATTAATTTATCCATCTCTGGCGAGTTTGCCTGCTTAATACAGTTAATTTTGGTTGCAGTGAATGTTGTCTGTTGAACTCTGGTTGAGGACCAGACAATATGTCCAAGACTTCCTGAAAAGGAGGGTCTCGATCCGCTTCCAAGTGAACTCCAGTGCAGTTCATGTTGTGGTTTGAAAGCAAAACTGGCCAACCACAGGATTTTATGATAGTAGATTTTTAGAATGAATTCAAGGGCTAAATTATGATTAAATCCATCTCCTGACCATGAACCATTTAGGAAGTGATACTTTGAGAGATCTCTGTAAAAAATATTCACATTTAGGCAAATCATTTGGCAGCCATGCTTGAAATGAAGATGAAACACATGCTTGAAAAGAAGGTGCGTTGAGCTTTTGCTCATGTACTTTTCTTCTTTTACAATTGGTGAAGCAAAGTGACCAGTCGCCACCAGTCTTGTAGCCACACAGAAATACAAGACTACCTTTGGTCTGAACTGAAAAAAAGTATCTTAATGTACATATACTGCTGCATAAATATCTTTCAACTAAAAACACACACTCAAGGTTGGTAGCATTCCTCTTGCTTTTGCTCTATTCTGTACTCTGTTTTAATAAGTGTCACTATCCTGTGGTATTTTCAGTGGTCATTAGAGGAATATTTTACCACCTTGACGTATTTGTCATCCTCATTTCACTACTTTACTAACTCTTGTCTGTCGTCTCTTTGTCACCAGTGTCACAGTATAGGTCAACATCACAGTAGAGCTGAACCTTGATAGTGACAAATACAAGCCCCATGATGGCTGTTGTGTACCACAGGAGAGGCCTTCTGCCATCAACAAGCTGTACCAGAGTTAATTTCTAAGGGTTAATGAGTTTTGTGTTCTGCTCATGCTGTGCATTTATATCCCTATCAAATATGGGGCACAATATACATACACATCAAGGCGCACATTTACATAGTGCAATAAAAGATAACATTATTATAAAGTAGTGTCACGGCAGTCATTTCATAACAGATTAATTTGCCGTTTCACAATCGCTTAATTACGCACATCGCTTTGTGTTGGAGCGTCATAAATTGTGGTGTGATCAGGGGGGAATATATACCAGTGAGCCCCTTGTCATCGCCACCGCCTCTTCTACTTGTCTCATCTCAAGGAGCACGACTTAAATGATTGCAGTGGTGGTGATGATAAACCACAATTTAAGAGCAACAGATGTAACTTATGTTGTGGGGGGTTACGCTATATATTGTTCATATATGCTTATTGTCATTAGATTTATTGTCTCTTCAGCCATTTAAATCATCATTAACACAGCTCTGGGGGGATCTGAGAAAAAGAGTCTTTTTCAGGGTAATATGGCCACAGGGATGTTACAGAGTTAAGTTAGTCTGGTACCTCCAACTAACAGTGTCAGTATCAAATATGTATTTATATATTTTACTAACTTGTTTTAATAGTTGTGAATCGAAGGGTGTTTTTTTGGAGCTGGCTTTAAAGCAGCTCTGAACGATATGCAGAAAAATCATCTTGTGATTATTACAAATGAGATTGTGATAAGAGTCACAATTTTAGTGGGAATGGTAAGAAGTGCATTTCATTTTCGCAGAACATGGCGTGATTTTGTTTCTCGGGTCTGTACCAAACAAGTTTGTTCCCTTAAGTCTAGAGAACGTGATTTGTAGGCTGGGGATTCTCTGTAACACTTCAGTGCTTCATTTATATTGGTTTTGTAATACATTTCACCTTTATCAAAGAAATCAGAGCTCTGCCGATTTTGGTATTGCAATTGGCCATATTAATATAATACCAATAATAATATTTTTAATTAATTATGCAGCCGTGTTTTAAGGGATCAGTGATATGGAGGGAGGGATAAAGTAAGCTAACTCATCATAGATAAGTTAGCTTACACAGGGATAATCTGTAGTTTGATGAAAACAAAAATACATTCTAAACAAATGGACCACTTTTCATCACTTGAGTGGATGAAAAGGTCAAATAGATATTCCTTTCTGTCTATTGTCTGCCAATATTGCATTCTCAATCATTTTTTCAGTGAATTGCTTTGTGCCCAGCATGTACTGCCCATGTCAGGAGGACGTTCCCCTCTCTTTCACACATCACTTCCTCTAAATCATAACAGACAGTGGAATCTGGTCTGCCTGCAGCTGTTGGCACAAAAGGCCAGGGACAGGGGAGTGAGTCCAGAGAAGCTGTCTGTCTCTGTACTCCACCTGTCTTCTCAGAGCAGTGGGCATAATCTGTGGACTGGCTCTTGTGGTGACACTTCTGCATGTTGTGAACAGGCTAAAAACACAGATATTGATTGATTTTTGCTGGTGATGATAACCAGTGTTGACTTTGAGTATATTATACCACTCAGGTGTGTGACTATGTTGCACCATTCAGATATAAAGCTACCATGCTCTGACCTATCTAGCCTTGTGTTCTTCACACTGTGCCGTCAGACTTTTAAATAGCATTTTTTGTCCGTGTTGAATGTGATGCAGTGAGGGAGGGTTTTCCCTCTTAAATACAGTGTCATATTTATTCACTTCTAATTAAGCCCTTTAATCTTCTCTCTTGCGAGGCTCACTGCTCACATTTTAAAGCCCACAGGAAGAAAGAGATGGAGAACCCTAAAGACATTCCTCCCTTCATCACTCATGATCGCTGATATTCTTTCTGCTGCCTCCGTTTTAATAGGCCTCGAATATGGATCTAGCATCCTTTTTTTATATACTTCAATTAGAGGAGTGTACTATGACACTTTGGCAGCAACACTTGGGTACACGTGGACGAAAGGGCAAGGACACAAATGTGTGCTTATGTAGGGTTTCATTTAGTGTGAGGTATTATATCTGCACCCTCCAGATTGCTCCATATTTTGATTCCTTTAGAATTTATTCTGTCGCACTGTTTATGGAAAAGACTTTACCTATGTAACAATAGACTACGTTTGTTTGTGAGTTTGTGAGAGCAGTAGCTGACGTCAATGAACCTGCCTGAGAGTGGAAGCATGTAGCCTGATGGCTATTGAGCAACAAAAACCCTGTTTAGAGAAATAGGATGTTCTTAAGTTAGTTTGTAAAAGCATTCATTCAGGCCATAACTTGGCTGATTAAAGGCTCAGCTTTGCAAAGCTTATAATCACTCACAAGCAGAATTTTAGCATTTGTATCTGTATACATGCCACCTAAGAGCAAGATCCAATTTGATGAATGGAAAGCAGAATCAGCATGGGACTCTTGTTGTTGTTATTATGATACTCTGAGCATATTACTAATATGAGCAGCACCTTTTGTTTGCTGATAATTGAAGCACCATCAGAAGTGTCTAATTTGATTAAGTCTGTGTTGCTGTATTTGTTTTACAACATGTTGATATGAGGCATCAGAACTGCCCAAACTAAACTGAAGGAAGGCAACTTTACTTTAAGTACTATTTAGACTTACGGCAATTCAAAGTGCTTTACAGGGGCATAGAAATACGTTGAGAT
This sequence comes from Spondyliosoma cantharus, assembly GCA_900302685.1. Taxonomy (NCBI): domain Eukaryota; kingdom Metazoa; phylum Chordata; class Actinopteri; order Spariformes; family Sparidae; genus Spondyliosoma; species Spondyliosoma cantharus. The sequence goes on from OMLP01013761.1 coordinate 73,894, forward strand.
TAGGATATGATAAAATAAGATTTTTTTTTAAATTGCATTCAAAATACAATCCAAAGGAAAACAGGTACAGTAGTACTTGCATAGGCCAGTCTACCTTTGAAATTTTCTCCGATAGGTCCTGGTTCATAAAAATGAACACTTAGAGGAGCCTTCACCTTTAAGGTCTCCTCCACCAACCTTCAGCCCTCAGAGAACATCCCAGACAACTTCCCCCCAACCTCAAGGTTTTAAACAGTCAGGCAAGCATGCTATCATCTTTTCTCTCAGAAAATTAAGACCCCTTTTAAAGTGGAAAATGGGATGTCTTCCTCTGCGTTAAGCGCACACAGCCCCAAGGCCATGGTTTGATGTGCATCTTTGATGAACTGGGAATTCTCCTGTGCACCCACACAGCTGAGGAGTATGTTTTTGCAAATAGGCTGTCAGAGCAAGTAGCTCTGATCTCTTTTTACTCTATTTCACTTTTTATCTGCAAAACGCTGCCTTGGAGGTTTGATCATTTTTGTCTCCTCTTTGCTCCGATGATTGTCATCATTAACATTACTGCAATTATTACAACATTTGGCTTTTGTGTATCAGTCAGTTTGATGTTATTAAATGTGCAGGACTAATGTCATTTTTTGAAAGGAAGAATCCAGCGCAGAACGCTAGGCAAAATAGTGTTCTAATAGTAAGCGGATTTAGACCCGAGCTGGTTTCGGGCAGTGAGACTCGAACTTACAGTGAAGCGCGCAATGGGGGTGGAGACTCTCTCACACACACACGCACATGCACACACACGCACACACACACACACACACACACACACACACACACACACACACACACACTATTCTCCCAGGTCTACCTCCTTCCCTTCCTTCTGTAAGTCAGCTCTCTCTTTCGCTCTCTCTCCAGCTCCCTCCCTCTCCCTTTTCGTCTCTTTCCTCTGATTGGTCAACAGAGCAACCAGCCAGCTTCCCCCTTCCCCCAGCTTCCAGAAGAATCTACGTCACACACTAGAGAGTCCCAACTGCATAACGATCTCCTTCATAACCATTATTATACATGGTGGCACAAACCACTAAGTCCTGTGTTTTTAAGAGGAAATCACCTCTTAAAATCAGCGGGGAGAATTGACTGGGAATTATTGTGTCCATCTGCCACCCCTAATACAGTAATAATGACAAGAGGATAATAGTAGATCATAGTGAATGAAGGAGGATAGGAGAGCACAGGAAGGTGGGGAGAGGGATAAAGCACAAGAACGGAGAGGAAATGGAGCAGATGTAGAGAAATCCGATGAGAGGCGAGCTCAGACACCAGAGCTTCACCCCCTGATTTCTGAGCTGCAGGGAGAGGGAGACACACAGACAGACACGGGTGTAACTGGATCACACCATGTGTTCGGTGGTTGTAGCCCATAGAGGGAATGCAGCACTGGGGGCAAAAATACACAGAAGACCTCCCCACACATACACACACATGCATGACAGACATAAACATACATAAACATACAGGAAAATGATGAAGAGAGAGCTGTTAGATGTGAGCGAACATGTCTGTCAGTATTTACAAGGCTGTGAATTCTACGGCACCATCCTGTCCTCTCCCCTCAGTGTGGGCCTCGGCATTACATAACTCTTTGTTTTTGTGTGTGTCGGGCTGGCCGCATGTGTGCAAGTTATTCATTGCTTCACTGCACACACTCGGGATGGCAGCCAATGGCAAGGCACCGCTCTTTATAACTCATTTAGGCCACACAAAGATTTCCTTTATCTTTTGGTTGCTGTCTTTACAACGTGTTTTATTTTGTTTTAGTTTTTTTTCTTCACCTTGTATTTATTACCAGCCAGAACTCGCATACAATTTTGCCCAAGTGCTCATTATGTCTGGTCAGCTGATGTTTGGGTTTGCTCTCGTACAGTGTGTGTAGGTACTAAACACATTTTTTACATCGTGTCTGCATTCTATCACACCAGATTATTCTATTATGTAATGAAACGTACTGAGGTGATTATCCCTTGTGCTTTGTGTCCCATAATGCATCTCACCCAGCAACGGCTGTGTGAACCCAAGGTGATCATCCTGTTTGACTTAGTGGTGACCTTTAACCTTGAACTTCCCTATTCTGGTGTAGTATATTAACTTGCTGAGGACACTTTAAAGCTTCTTCTTCTTTTGCATAGTTTACAAAGGAAATAGAGTGAGAATTCTTGTTGACAGTGCAAGGGTCAGAATATGGAGCTACTCCTTAGAGTGGCTATAATTTGATATTTTTATAATAACAACTTATCTAATGATTGTTTGTAATGTGAGAGTCATTGCTCACAGTGATGGACCTACAAAGAATATTCGCCCAAATCTTCAGCTCACCCCTGCTTCACTTTATAGTGAGTTTCAGCTCATTGTTTAGCCCCCTTCTCAACACCAAACAACAAGACATAGATGGCACCTAACTGGTGAACATAGTGGAGCATTTAGTGGCCAAAGAATCAGATATTCACCTCTGGACTTTGCAGATTGCAAACGTACAGCTTTAAAGGTAGTGACTATTAAAGACACATTCACCAGGTAACTGGAGTCAGGCCTCCGAATGAATGCTAATTCCTTGTACAATTTACAACAATAGTTTCATAATTTCTTGCGTGTCCAAGCAAAATTGGTATTGTAAGTGCAATATATCCAACATAATCAATATTAAATTAGAAATAATGAGAAATTCAAATTTAGTGGGGACCCTGTAAATCTAATTGTATTCAGAAAATAAGTGGCGGTACCCAGCTCGATTTGTAACTGCTAGATTTGTAAATAAGCAAATGTCAAATCACTTTTTAGGCTGATATGGAGAACTGTCAGCACTGTTTTCACGACTTGTTTGGACAAAAAATTAAATGTTGTAGGTTAAAGATGAGAGAGAGAATCGCACAGCTTTGGTAGAGCCCTGAGATGAGATCATTTTAGGGACCATAATGTGCCACAAACCATGAATAGCTGTGAAGGGGCGTCACACCCCTTCACAGTACTGTCCTGATAGAGACAATGGACCACAATCCCGCAGCAGGCAGTAATGTGGGCTGTTATCTGATACTTGACCTCCTCATCACTTCTAATTTGTGACCAGGCACCATGGCAGACTGTGAGAGTTGTGTGTCGTGGACATTTCTAAAGGCTGAAGGTTTATTACAGTACCACCCTGAGATTATTACAGCCCTCTGGTTCTTCAAAGAGCAGCCATGTGTTTAGACTGACCACTGCCTGGATTCAAGCTTCAGGCAGCCAGGAGAGATGGCAAATCTTGTGCATTTATAGATCTCCTCACTTTCTGAATTTAACATTATGGTCCTCTTCCAAAAGTGACCATGGCTTTTAAAAGTGGAGGAAATTGTCAACCACAGCAGCATTCCAGAAAAAACTATACTTGTGTTGTGATTATTTTTTGTACATGCACTATATAAACATGTGATAAATATAAATATAATGATAAATGCAATCAAACAATAATTAAAAGTGTAACTCATCTTCATGATTCAATAACAGTTTTGGCACAAGTGTGCTCTTAACAGCTCTGCTTTGCCTAATGCTTCTTTACCTCCCTCATCCCTGCATTTCTGCCCTCTTGTCACCTGCCTCCCCATCCCACCTCCACAGTGCCAGACTCTGCCAAGCTCGACCCCGCCCCTCCTCTTCCCCCCGTCAACCCTGGCGCTGTCCCGTCTGTATCCCCAAGCAGTGGCAATGGCAAGCGCGCCCCCTCCGGAGGTCAGCCGCAGACAACACAGCAGCCCCAGACTCTGCTACAGCAGCGCTACCCGCCCAGAGAGGTGCCCCCGCGCTTCCGACAGCAGGAGCACAAGCAGCTTTTGAAAAGGGGCCAGCCTCTGCCCTCCGGAACCCTGCCTGTCACCACCCCGGGACGTCCTGTCACTACTGAACCTGCAGCAGCAGTAGCCATACACTCCTCTCCCTCCTGCTCCTCCTCCTCCACAGCCAGCCTGCCTACAGGTCAGCCTAGACACTCTGTTGGCGAGTCACTATGTATTAATGCCTTTTTTGCAAAATCAATGAATGGTTATTGAAAAGAAACATTTATTGTGTCTTTACATGTAGCAATAGGGTTGCTGTAAGAGAGTTGGTTGAATCACTTCAGTATATCCATTGCCTGAATTGGATTAGTTATGTGACTGTACCTTCACAGAGATTGGAGAGTGGGTTTTTTGTGCAATTCTATGATGAATGGAAAGAAGAAAAAAAGGAAAAAATGTTCTGCAGCATATTCTGTTTTACAGCACTTTAAATACGACTCTAATAGTAGCACGTTTAGCACTGTTTCTACAACAGCATGTGGGAAATCAGACTGTAAAACTGCTGAAACAAGTATTTCTGACATGCCAGCAATCCAACAGAATTCGTCGGCGAACCAGATCATTCAGAAAGCTAATCAGGCGCTGCGATCCTCCACAAATTGAACTGGCTGAAATTGATGCTTAAAATCAGTAGATGGAGACCAGTTCAGGGTTGAAATCAGACTTAATCCATACAGTTTCTTCCCACCCTTAGACACAGTTAAACATACAGATACTTTAACAGACAGTTAAAGTAAATGTAAGTTACACTTCATCCTGACAGCTAATTGGTGTATGTTGGCTGTGTTCAAGAGTGGTTGTGGTTTGCATCTGCTGATACTGCCTTTTTGAATGGCATTGGCTTTATCTACTCCTTAGTTTCTTTGCATGGCACTGTGATTGTAACCGCACAGTGTACCTGTAGATCAGTGCGAAGCCGCTTGCATTGCAGGTGCTGCTGACTGTTTATTTTCACTCTGTCTCTGCCTGGCTGGGAATTAGAAATGGGGATAGAGGAATACTGGGGTAGAGGATGGAGAGTAAACACAGCTGGCTGTCTCTGTATGCGTGTGTGTATTTTCCTTCCTGAGGCTCTACATGTCATAGTAAACTAGGTTCTCGTGTATTTCCAAGTGGTAAAGGTTTATTCTTTCTTAATAAAATATCATCTTGGTACTTGGCACTTTTGATTTATCTGGGAAGGAAAACAAATTTTAACATAAGTGTGTGTTTGAGCATCGTCCAACCCCTCTGCTGCCTGAATGCAGTCCTATCTCCATGGCAACGAGATGTTTTCCCTGTCCTCCTCTCTCTTTCTCCTCCTCCTCCCTCTCATCATCGTCTTCCCACTCTTCGTTGAGCGTTGCTGACCAGCCCCACAGTATTTCCTGTTTTGGGAGGAGGAGGAGCCATATGAAGCGATCTAGTTGGCTGGGTGCCTCAGTGGGCCTGACCTGGCACTGATAGAAAGACTGAGTGAGAAGGAAAGAAAGAAGGAAAGAAAGAAAGAAAGAAGGAGAGAGCGAGCATGGCAGAGGTCCAGTGCTGTGGGCTGAAGTGACTCATGGCTTACGGTAAAAGCTGCAGCTTCTCTCCGCCCCTCTCTGGCAGCCCTGCTTTGCTCTGCTTTTGCTCTCTGTGTGTCTTTGAACTGATTGATTACATTAAGACAGACAAACAGGAGGGGCTTCCAGACTGAAAGACAAACAGGAGTCCAGTGGGAGGTTTTGCACATGACCCTCCAGTCTATCTCTGTTTACGATTCTTCCTACGTCTCTTTTATCGTCTAAGACTCGGATTGTAACCTCACAGCTTGGTTTCTGGTTCATAAAATATGCTGCAATGTCATTTAACACACATGCATAGCGCCAACAGGTAAACCCACCTCCATCATTGTCTTCCTCCCTGCTTTCATTTCTTGCTGATAGCTTACAGTGAAAGCACACTAGCTGCATTCATTCCCTACCCTCTCCCTCCTCCCTCTATCCGCTGACTCCCCCTCGCCTCACCCTGTCTTTCATTACCCGGTCACATGTCAGCTCTCTTGAAAAGTAGGGCTGATAAACGTGGTCTTTGTGTCCATACATGTATACATATGCCGTATATAAACACAAACATTCTCTTCTTCTGCTGTTTTAGTGTCCCTTCTCAACCCGACACATTAGTCATTTTCACATATTTTCAAAGCTGTAGCACAAAATAAGAGATTGTCCTTGTCAGATGAGTTCTCACCCACGGTAATCTGTTAAGCATCCAGGAAAATGAGGTAGACGACTCATCTGTAGTGACAAGTTTATGCATTGAAACCAACGTTACATTTATTTGGCATATCTACAGTATCAACCAAAGGGTTCAAAGCAATATACAGTCAAGTATAAAAGAGAACGAAGCAGCTACACTTCGTGCAACATCATTGCTCGCTCTCAATTCTCCGGACAGTGACCTGCTCTATTCACATATGGGCTCAATCGTACTTTGTTCTTGGGAGCTGGTATGGGAAAGTCCCAGTTAATTGATTCAGACATTTGTGTTCATACATACTGTATAGCTCCTCCAGGTTATGTCCAGAAAATTTTAGGGTAGCAGTGCATATGCGAACGGTGCTATACAGTATTAACCTGTTGTAAAGGCAATCAGCAGCAACTAGTGGTGTGTTTTAATGGCCAAGGTTCGTGACAAGATATCACATTATATATCAGTATAAATATATAATCTTAATGAAGATGAAACATTTCCTTGTTGAGGGTATTTAAAACAAAATCATGTGTAGAAGCATACAATTTTCTCAAATTAAGTGCATTTATTAGTTGACATGTAGCAGTAATGCACCGAGCACTCCTGACCATCTTGGACTTGTTGAGTTAGACTCTTTACTAATGAAAGAATTAGCCTGTCGTCCTATAATGTGTTTCCTATAGCACATAAGATTTATAGCTGCTCCCTTTTTCATTTGTCTTACACCCCCAAGTTAAAGCCAATGAAGTAACAATCAAGGTTTTATATACCTGAATTTTGTACTTGCTAAGCACAACAGGGGCCAACACCAACAAAAAATATATAAATGTAAACTAGCCTTGTCAAGTGAAATAAAACAATGCTGTTAATGAGCTACTGGCTTGTCGAGAGGAGAACAGAGAATGTTTGCATGCGAAACTTGATGTGCTCTTTAAGTCTGCTGATGATGCTGTAAAAGAGCCTTGGGAATCCCCTCAAATAGGACTGGGACATCTTGTGATGTGATTAAACATCAGTCCTCTGTTAACCACAAATGTTCAGCGCTTGCTCTTTATTTTTTCTGTCTTGTCTCTCTTTCGTTCTGTGCCCCAGCTCCCCTCGCTCTTTCTGGCAAACTCGTGGTTCTCTGATGCATATTTGTTCATCTCCTCCACCTCCACTATACCAACGCCACAGCTCACACATACCATCATTGGCCCCAGGGCAGTGAGAATTAGTCAGGCTGCACATACTATACGTATGTCTGTGTCTATGTCTTTTCTTTTCTTATAGCTTTCTCCCAATGTAGCCTTTTGCTTGGTTAACAATCCATATCCCAGGGTCCTTTCATATAGAGGAGGCGTGAGAGAGCAGGCTATTTTAAGACTGGCATGCTGGTGAAAGCCCTTGACCTGGTTTATCCTTTAGAGGAGCAGGAGAAAGGGAATACTCGCAGGCAAACATGACAACCAGATGTCTGAGATGTGTACTTTTTAGAAGACGTTGTTTCACGATGTTTTGTCCCTCTGTCTTCTCACTTGAGATAATAGCGTAGCATTAACAACAAAGCAGCAGCAAAGAAAACATCTTGAAAATTCTGAAAAATTCAGCATTCTGAAAAAGAATTTCCCAATTTGGGATTAAAATAGTATATAAAATTAAATAAAAAAAATAAAAATAAATCTATTTGAAAAATAATTGCTTGCATGTTTTTCTGTACAAGCAGCTGTTGTTTGTTCCAGGTTGAATACAATTCAACCAATAGTCAACATACTATCTGTGCTTCTTCAGGATATTCCCAGAACAGTAGCAGTAGCTGTTGTGTGTATAGTGGGGCCACAAGCACTCTCCTGGGTCGGTGCACAGCTGATGGCGGTGATTCTGCTTTATCACACTGCATCAAAATAGGCAGGCAGGAAATGGGGGCCACTTTTTTTATTTGCTAGCTAATGGCCAACTAAAATAATACTGAATAAGATAAAAGCTGTTTTGCAAAGGTGTTTTCACATTAGTGGTTGCACAACCTAACATTTACAATATTTTTTAACTACTTTTTCTTGAAAAATGATAAGCAAAAATTGTAATTATCAGATTATCAGTTGCAGTTGCTGAATTCATATTCAGTCTCCAATATCAATCTTTTCAGTTCCAAACACATTTAGTCGGCATAGTCAGGTGTCAGTAAGTGGGTTGCACTGTATTGTTGTTGGAGCCAGGAGAAGTTCTGGTGTCTCATGAAATAAATCTGTTTCCCTTTATTTGGCTGATGTACAGTTATGTGCAGCAAATAAAAAAACAATTGTGATTGTTATTATTAAACACAGAGGTATTGGTAATTTTGTGTGCATGCTCGTTCATCTGGCTGGCAGAATGCATTGTCAGCTCTGTACCATCCTGTCTCTCTGCCCCTTGGGGACTTCATTAAGCTAGGATCAGTCCAGCTGAGGCCCACACAGCCTTCCTATATTACTTCCTCCCTCAATCTCTCAACATCCATCTCTGCTGTCCTTCATTTTTTGTCCTTAGTGTCTTTGTATTTCCATCCCTCATGATCTCTCTTTCACTGACCACCACCCCACAAATACACACATATACACACACACAGTGACACATTCCAGCACCTGCATGTTGTGCATTTATGTCCACTTGAAAGCATCGAAGCAAGGTTCACCTGCTGACCTGAGCATTCAGGAAGTAGAGTGTGTTTTTTTTGTGTTTGCCAGTGTGTATGCATCCACACAGTAGGTTCAGTGTCTGCACTGTGTACGTTACCACACAAAAGAACGAATGGTCATGGTATGACCTCACACCATGTTAGGTCCTCAAAGTGGAGAGGCACAGTGGGCTGAACCTTAGCCATAAAGGGACTCTGTTCTCTACCAAACATTGTGTTATTGTGTTGTTGCGTGGGCGCCGGGATCATTTGTAAACAATACCAGCCTTGATCCGGTCGACTGCTGCTGCACTTTTTTTCTTCTGCCAAGATCACAGCCCAAGCTATCCTCCTCCCTCCATGCCTTATGTTAAATCTCATGCATGTCTTCCTCTGTTGTCTATGTATGCAACCTATTTCTGCCCTGCAGCTCCAGTACCATGTTCACGACCAGAACACTGGTCCTTAATCGTGCACGATCTGTGACTACATCCTTATGAGTTTGCTCATTTCATGTCCTCATCCAATGCCAAGAAAGCACCTCCTTGGAAGTGGCAGTTTTCTGTCAAAAGCTTGGTATTGCATTATCACAGCATTCCCAGCTTATAGTGGTCATAGATTTAGACAAAAAAATACATTTGTCTTCATTTGTGACCGTATGATATGGCTGTTCATGCATAACCACGTACATGTGTGAGAAGATTGTCATTCCATCACCAGGGGGCCTTTGTGGGGTTTTTCTTGCTCTCTTTTGCCTGCCGCTGTTACTCAAGAGGCTTTCCATTGTGGGCAGCAGTGCTAATTGCAGATGGAGTGGTCTTGGCTAAATATTTAGTGACAGTTTTGAAAGGTTGAAAGATCTGAGGGTGGGGGGAGGTTATAAGAGTCCCCCTTTTGTTTTGTTTTACCTCATGCCTCATGAGTGCATAATGAAAGTCTCCAGGCTTTATCGTTCAGCTGTTAACCAAGCCCCCCCACGCCTATACTGCCCCCCATCTCTCCAATGCGCCCATCCCCTCCCCCAACCAGCCTTTCAGTGCTTTTCCAGAGAGGGAGACTATCCTCCATCAGGATAGGAATAGAGCAGGATATAAATAAAGCCAGAGGGAGGCAATAGATAGAAGAGGAGAAAGCCAGCCAGAGCAGTGTTGGTGGGAGGGACCTAGTATGAGGGGTGAGGAAGGAAGGGAGGAGGGGTTGTCTCATGCCGCGCAAGAGCTGTGCAACTTCTTGGCAGCATTTCAGAAACGAGCCTCTGAAGCTTGGCGAGCCGAGCAGACATATTGAGGCAAGGATGGTCGCTGCGTCGCACAAAACCTAGCTCTTTACAGGATGGTTGGGAGGCACCTCTCCACAGGTATTTCACTCTGGTGATTCCTTCTTTTCCCCCTCTCTCTTTCCATTTTTCAGTCTTCTTTGCCTCTTCTGTGTTGTTTTGGTGGCTTGTATTTATACACTGTGCGGATGAGCAACATTAAAGCTGCAGCAACAGTGCATTGTGTGCATGCAGTGTTGAGTTCTTATGTTTTGTGTTATTGTGAGAGACATGCGTGCTATTAAAGCAGCAGTGTTGGAGATGCAGACGGTAGCTTAGAGTCTTTTTGGCTGTAGTTCAGGACTGAGAAAATGGCGGTCCTACACTTCTCAGTAGAGTGACGCTACAGAACGACAGCACTGTGTGTGTCAGAAACACAGTGCCCTCTTTTTTTTTCCCTCCTACTCTCTCACTGCCTCTTCTCTCCTTTAGTTGCAAGAATTGAAGTAAGCTTGAAAACTGGGTGGTACAAAATGTCTGTCACTTCCCTCATGTAGTTGACACAATCAGGCTTTGCATACAAACTAAGCATGCATGTGAAGCCACATGTAAACAACAAGCTGCAGCATGAGGGGCAGCAGAAATGAGGCAATGAAGTGGCAGCAGGTTGGTCAGTGCACCAATAATGATCTGCAACTAGGTTTAGTTTGTATCAACATGATCCACATGCACACTTCAGCGAGCTGGCTGAATTCACTCCACAAGGATCTAAATCCAAAGCGTTACTATTCTGTTATCAGAGCAATTGTGCAGGCAGATGGAAATGGAGGTTGAGGTGAGGAGACTGGCTGCCTAGAGCTAATGCAGTGCTTCATGTCAAGGAAAGGTCGATGCTGCAATGCTTAGGAGGTCAGAAGTGAGTCAGCTGCTTGGCTTCTGTCATTGAATACGTCCTCTAATGTGCTTCCCAAATATGACAGTCCCTTTTAGGGTGACCTAATGACTAAGAGTTGAAGACTATGCATGCAGTGAATTTTCCATTTTGTCCATTTTTTATCTATATTTACCAGGGGTGAAAAAAAAAAAAAAAAAAAACCCGATATGAATCAGATATCAATTTTTAAAGTTACGATTACACCAATACGTGGACCTCTGGATCAATCTAAATGTGCGTCAACTGGTTGATGGCCCAGTTTCAAAGTTATCAGTTGAGTAAAGCTGCTATGCTGATACTTCCTCACAGCACCTTCAAACTTTGGTAAAAGTTCAAAGGTCAGCACAAGACTCTTGCAAGATGCAGCTTGAAATCTTAGCATAGCATTGCCAAGGAAACAAAAGCAGCATGTCTGATAATGTCAACAAGACTCTTATAAGGGAGAGATGCACACCCCTTATTCTTGCCAAATATAGTAAAATCTAAAGGTTCAATTTTCATTTTTGGTGTTAGAATTGTATTTAATATTGTATTTTTCAAAAACCCAAAAAGCACAAGAGGTTTGACTATAACCCTTTCACATTTTTAAATAATATCTACAATGATGACTATAAAATTGCCCACCACAATGTTCAGTGTCAGAATATTTGGTTTTGAGAATCCAGATACAGCAAATGGACCTTTATACCTACCTAGGAAAAGTAGCATACAAAAAACTCAATCCAGTGGGAAATGTCTTGTGTACTAACATTATGTTACACTGTGAATATATTATCATCTTACCTTAATTACATTGTGGGGGGCATTGGTCCTGTCTTATTGCATATTTGGAAACATCTATGAAAACTATTTGTGACCTAGAAAATGTTTTAGTGTTCAAATTGAATGCACAGATATTGCATATTTTCTAATTAAAGCTCCCTCTGCTATCATATTAGTCATTCTTCTCCCAGTCTTCACACTCCATAGTGTGGGTGGTATTTATTTTCACTAATAAGGCATCTTGTGAAGTCTATGTACACATAAGTAGGCACCTTACATGTTGCCATGGTATTTCAACCTTACTAAGCATATGTGGGTGTGATGACGTTCATGACTTACATCTCGATTCTCTCATCCTCTTGCTCATGCCTTGTTGTTTTTCTTTCCTCCCATACAGAACTGCCCCCACAGAGCGGCCAGGGAGCCCAGTATGATAATCCCCTCTGGGGACACCAGCCAGCCAACAGGAGCGCCACAAGTGCTGCATCTTCCATCAATCTCAGTGGCTGGGATCAACTGATCATTGACCAGAAGGACACAGAGGCTTGGCCTTCTATTACCCTCAGCCAGAGCCAGGCCCCTCCAGGAGGATGCCCTTTGGACACTGACCCTGGTCACCTGACCAGCAGCAGCAGTAGTACTAGTAGTAGTTGTAGTACAGTGAGTATGGCCACAGGGGCCAATAATCAAACGGGCCACTTCTCTGCCAACCATCTTAGCAGCAAGGCCAACAGTGGGCCCAGCCCTGCCAATCATACTGGAACCAGCATGCTCTCTAGCCAGGTTGCAGCCAATCGCAGCTGGGGCTCTGGGCCTGGACCTTCCCATTGCCCCCCCCAGTCCTCAGTGGGGAGTGAAGGGAAAAGTGACAGCCCAGTGGCCGGAGGAGGCAGCAGGGGCTGGGGCTCTTCTTCATCATCCTCCACCACCAACTTTAACTTGAACCTAAACCCTAATGCCAACCCCTCTGCCTGGCCCATGTTGGGGCATGATGGGGGTGGCACAGGGGGAGGCAGCTCAGGGGGAGCCAACACCATTTCACCTCCTCAACCTTCACCCAACCTCTGTAATCCACCTGGCCCCCCACCAGCCCAGACCAGCACTTGTACTGGAGCCAACACTAACAGCAACTCCTCGGGGATTGGCAGCGCCTGGGGTAGCATATTGGCCTCTGACACGTCAGAGCCTCACCCCTCCCCGTCCACGAATGTGTCTTTCAGTTCAGAACCTCAAAACCTTAAAACTGATGGACCAAATCACACTAATAAGCAGGAACCCCCCAGCCCCATCCGCAACTTGCCTGGCTGGGGTAGTGCACCTGTAGGCTTGGGTTCCATGGGCCAGCCCCCACCGGGGGGGCCACAGGTCAATGGAGAAGATGGTAGCTCAGTATGGGGTAACAGTGGTGAGTCAAAAGTTCCTTCAACTAAGGAGACACCTGGCTGGGATTCTGGCTGGGGCCATGGAGGAGGTGGAGCAGGAAACTCGGGAGGCTGGGGTGACCAGTCGGGTGGAGGCTGGGGGAAGAACACTGAAGACACCCAGGGAGGCTGGGATGCCCCCAGCTCTCCTCCCCAGGATCCACAGGCTAGTCCTTGGAGCAGAGCTGTCAGCACAGCTGGTGCTAGTGAAGGAAGCAGTGACAGCATGGAAGGACATCCCCGGCACAGAGACCACTCATCGAGAGATAATCCAGCTCCTCTGCTGCCTGCCCCAGATCTGGACCCCAGGGTGTTGTGTAATACTGGCTGGGGACAGACCCCTGTTCGCCAGCACACCACCTGGGACATGGACAATACTAAACGCAAAAATGCAGATGCAGGAGCTGAGTCATGGAGTTCTGGCCCACCCACTCCAAGTGATGCCCAGGGGCCCTCCAACACTAACATGGGCCCCTCTCAGAGGACTGATTCTGGGAGCAAAAATGATGTGCCTGGTTCTCAGGGAGCTTCAGGTTGGGGTGGAAGCATAGCTGCTTCCAACCAGCCTAGCTCTGGTTGGGGAGAGCCACCCAACAACATTAAGCCCCCAGGTGGTCCTAGTGGCTGGGGGAACCCTCCAACAGGAGGCCCCACCACTAGTATGCCCAAGAATGGGGGTCAGTCCTGGGGAGAGGAGAAGTCAACTGGGTGGGATGATTCTCACATCAAGGCAACATCCCAGGGCTGGGTAGAGCAACCCAAAGCGTCCCACAGCTGGGGCAACAATGGAGGGAGCAATAATGCAGGGGACTGGAGAGAACCAGAAGAGAGCAAAAAGAGTCCCACCAACCCTGGGTGGGAGGGAGAAGCAGGTGTCTGGAAGGAAAAACCAAGAGGCTGGGGAATGCCTTCTTCAGGACCTGGGGTATCTGGAACTGGAGGAAATGGGGGCTGGGGAGAGCCCGTTTGCCAGCGTCCCAGTGGCCCTCCTCAAGGTTGGGGGGGCAAGCCTCAGGATGGACCCAGTGGTAGTAGTGGAGGAAGTAGCATGGGCTCTTGGGGTGGCTCAGGCACAGTGAAAAAGAGTGGAAACTGGGGTGGTAGTAAGCAGGAGTCCTCGGCTGAGCCTACAGGCTGGGAGGAGCCCTCCCCACCTTCAATCCGACGTAAGATGGAGATAGATGATGGGACCTCAGCGTGGGGTGACCCTGTTACCTACAACAAAGCAGTCAACCTTTGGGACAGGAACAATCCAGGAATGTCCCAGGCTAAAGTCGCCACTGGAGGCAATAACCCTCCAGGCCCAAACAACAACAACAACCACCCCCCCTCTCACAATCACCCCTATCACGGGCCACCTGCACCTTTACAGAACCACACCCAAAACTCCCAAAACCCAGGTCCCACTAGTGGGCCTATGGAACCTGTTGTCCAGCACCAGTCTGGGCCATCTCACAGCAGGGGTCCCCTGATAAATCAAGGTAAGACAACAAAATGCGTTTGCCATGCCTATATATAGCCCACATCTCTTATATTTGGCCAGATTTATTGGCTTATAGTACAGTACAGGTAAATTAGATAGTCAACATTCAGACTTTGATTTGATATCAGATATTTAAAATGCAACACAAGTTAAATTGTTTCCTTTTTTCTTTGATTCTCTATTTTTCACTGTACAAAGCTGTTAAGCATGAAAGTTGGTTGTCTGTTAGTTAGCACAGTGCACTGTTAAGCTCCAATCTGTTGATCCACTTAAAGGCCAAATCTTGACCTAGTTTGCCCTCTTTGGATTTACATCTAATCAACTATCCAAATGAGTTAAGTAGTACCAGCCCTGTCCCTCCCTCATGAGGCTCCTCACATTTCACAACAGTCGACACGTCTGTGCGGGTAGCCCTGGCAACCTCTCATGGGTGCCCAGAGGAAGCACAAGAATGCTGTTTACAAAGTGTCTCGTGAAAATAGCGATTCACCACAAACTGTTTGAGACGAATCGGAAGTGTGTGATTATATGGGAGCCACCATCTGTCAGTAGTTGAAGGGAGGAGGTGGAGCAAGCCCCTTGGAGCTGAGAGGGGTCAGACGCCCCCTGCTGTCCCTCACTTGACCCTGCATGCTGACACCACATTGGTTTCATTTGCTTCCAAATAAAACCTAATGGTAGTCCCTATTGCTGGCTTAATGGCTGTTGAGCAAAGCGGGATAACTCCTCCTCACTACTTATCATAGTTAAGGAAAGACAGTGTTTGGAAAGACATAACTTTAATTTTGTTCCAGTATGCCATGTTTTAGATCAGTGTAACGCCTCGGCAAGTCATCCTAGAAGTTTGAATGTTAACTATAATTTTGGAGCAGCTTTTAGGACTTGACCTCTCCCTGGAGAGAGAGCTAAGCTGAGCCTGGCACTGCCACAGGCACAGAGACAGCACTGTCTCTCTCATGCCAAGAGGGACCGGGCTGTGCCAAATTTTAAATGGGCATCTTCTCCCTCTGTCAACCATCCTGCAAAGCCAACCTAAGTTTGTGCCATCCTACACAAGTGGCACTTCACACTTCAGAACAGAAGGATAAAGGGGTGATGGTATTTACCCGAGGCTCAGTTTGATTTAAGGCTCAGCTTATCTCAACAAATTTAAAGCACGGGAAAACAATGAAAGACAATACAAGTAGTATGTTTTTGTTGGTCTATCAGATACACAAATTACAATTAAAGATGTATTTACAATTTGAAGCTAAGTATTTTAATCTAGTTTTGAATGTGTGGAATATGCTTCACAGCAAAGACAGATGTGCTTGTCATATTTTTGGCATAAGGCAGGACACATGTGAACTTATTACCAGTCATTAACTAATCAGAGGTAATATAGTTAGATCAAATTTAAATAGATTAAATTTAGTATTTTGAATTCAAGGGAGCATGAGCAGCACAAATCTTTTCAGCCAAAGATTCATACTCATATATTCAAGCATATTTAGTAAATTCAACCAATAACAATAACACTACTGCGCAGACAGTGCAAAGGAATGTGAAATGCCGCAAATAAGCTTTCATAATATATTTCTGCCTTCTTTTGAGAAAAATCTAAAAACAGAGTTAAATTAGATAAAATGCTGGAGGTGATATTAACTTATATTAGATGTCTGTATTTGTGCCGTGAAGTATTTTTACTGAAAGGCCCTTGTCCTTGTGTGTCCTCCAGGTTGGGGAGAGATACCAGGCTCCCACACAAAATCAGAGAGCTCTTGGGGGGAACCTGCACCCCCTCCGGTCAGCGTGGACAATGGGACATCTGCCTGGGGCAAGCCTACTGGGAGCTGTGGAGGCTGGGGAGACGGCAACCCAGACAGCTATGGCCGGGGCAACCCGACGATGACATCTGCATCTTGCAAACCTGGTAAATAGTTCAAATTGGTCTTTACCGTGTGTGCTCCAGAGCTGAGAAAAGTTCATTAATTCTCTCCAGATGAGTTAAATCAAAGACATCAATATGGTATAAGGGAAGCGAGAGCACTGGAAATGTTACCCAGAATTCCACACTGACCCCTTGTGGCCAGGTTCAGACTAGTTTTATGTAGTAATGTGCAACATCTGACAGTTTCAGTTTATGTAACATATTTTCCTAGCCTTAAATTTTGTCACTTTACTTTTACTTCATCAGAGTTTTCTTAACCTAATATATACAGTGTGTATATATTTAAAAACTGAAATCTCACTAGCAAGAGGACAACTAGCCAGGTAATTAGTTTAAATTTGAAGCAGTTGCGTCAGATTAAATCTTTTTTAAAAAACAAACAAGGAGAAATTTGCTGTTTTTAGGGTTAGTGTTTCACAATGTGTGGAGGTGAAAAAAATATATCCTCTGCTATGTCAGAATGATCCTTTTATACACATTGAGGCTTTGAGTAATACATTTGATATCATATGCTTTATATTTGTTTCCTTTTAAATGAAAAACAGCTTCATAATGGTATCGCATAAGGCATGTGTCACAGTATTTGTCTTGGTTTACATCCTCTCTTGTTGTGTGTTTTCCAGCCCCCAAACCTATGCAAGACGGATGGGGAGGTGGAGGTGAAGAGCTGAACTTGTCGGGTGGCCAGTGGGATGCTGAGGAGGGAGACATGTGGAACAGCGCTGCCTCTCAAGAGAGCAACTCCTCCTGTAACTCATGGGGCAATGCATCTAAAAAGGTCCCACAGAAGGTGTGAAGCAGCACCAGCTACATACAGACTTATCTCTTATACCTTAAAATAACGTATTGTAAAATATGATTAAGTTAATCTAGAAGTAATCATTTTCTATCTTCATCTTTCACAGGGAAAGGTCCCAGGGAAGCAAGAAGATGCCTGGATCATGAATCGTCTCATCAAACAGCTGACAGACATGGGCTTCCCTGTGAGTTAAAGTGACATAAAACTTAATATAGATATATCACCTTAGATTAATGGTGATTGTTTTAACATAATGTAATTAATGACTCATCTAAAGGTGGGTAAATTGTGATGGGGAGGCAAAACCTTGATTTGTAAAATTTTAAGATTTTAAGATTTTTTCCTTCGCGACCATCAAACAATGACAGCACTGCACTGACATGATTGTACATTTGCTCTAAAAATCGGTAATTTTTTACAGTTAAGTGTATGTAGTCCAGTCACAATTGTGAGTGGTCATTTAATGCACAGTTGGAGCACATGTGTTTGTTTGTGTTCATTCACTGATACTTGCTGGTTTCTTCTCCAGAGGGATCCAGCAGAGGAGGCTTTGAAGAGCAACAACATGAACCTAGATCAGGCCATGAGTGCCCTGCTGGAGAAGAAGACGGAACTGGACAAGCGTGGGATGGGGCTAACCGGCCACGACTACAACAACGGGCTCATCAACAAGCCCATAAGTTGCCCCCGGCCTCCGCTTCTTTCCAAAGACCCCTCGGCAGATCCCCGTTTGCCCTTCATGGATAAGGTAATTGATTAATTTGCAATTGTACATGAAATAGAATTTTAGTTGGTTAGCTCTATATAGGAAATATGTGTAGGAAATATGCATTGCACTGGTGTGTTTGAATGGATTCACTGGTAATGTTAATTGATAAAGACTGGTTCCAAATTCAGTATAAAACTCTATGTAAGATGTTTTTAATCCACATCCAAGACAAGCTGCAATTAATTTAATATAGAACAAAAATGACCAATTTATCAAAAAGGGTTGAAAGAACAGCTTCCAATTCTTAAACAAACAATACACCTTAAATTTGCCAAATTATCATTATCATTGTCTTTCTTCTTCTTTTTTGGATTTCATGTATTTTGATGCAACTTTAGATACAATATTCAAGACATTTCAAACCCATGAATATATATAACTGATTTCAAGACTTTTTGAGGACTTGCTGGCACTCTGTGGCCTCATCGAGGTCACTGTGATGGAATAGATGCGAGGAAACGATAACTGAATAGTGAAATTTTTTCTTGTGTTGGAACCAGGTAGACTGGCAGTCTTTTGACTCTTCCTTTGTCCAGCAGATGCAGAGTGGAATGTTTGGCGGTGGTGGAGCAGCACAAGCCCGGGCCATGCAGCAACCGCAGCCGCCTCCTCAGCCACCAGTGCCGCCTCTCAGTTCCTCTCAACCTAGTCTCCGTGCTCAAGTGCCTCAGTTTCTCTCCCCTCAGGTAAACACACACACACACACACATATGTGGCCTCATTTCTCACTTACTATGTAAACACTGTAGAAGGCAAGGCATTTGAATTTATGCAGTCATAAATTTTTTACATCCAGATTAGAGTGTACAGTCTAAAAAAATCTCCACTATGAGCCTCTCATGTATTATGTATCAGTTCAGACTTCTTTTGCTATTAAGCCTAATTTTCCATTGGAAACAGTGGTCCATATGTCCTTTCAAGGCCCAGGAAAAATGGGAGAAATGTATTTATACGTTTATTTAGCTTAAAATCAAGTCACAGAGACAGCTGACACACTGAATTACCAACCCAAAGCGTTGGTGCAGTCTTTGACAATTTAGGAATGGGACTAGAATTCGCTTTCTCCTGAATCACTAATTGCACCTTTTCAATAGAATTCAAATTTTGCTTTGAGGTAGTCATTTTCACCATCATGACCAGAAAGATTTAAATAGGTTGGACAGATTTTCCAGGTATGGTATTAACTGTAATTAACTCTCCCTAATCCAGTCTGTTTTACATTTAGATTTTACATTTTGACATGGTTTATTAATGTGATGATACTCTGTCCACAGGTTCAAGCACAGCTCTTACAGTTTGCAGCAAAAAACATTGGTCTGAATCCTGCACTTTTAACCTCACCAATAAACCCTCAACATATGACCCTTCTGAATCAACTTTACCAGCTGCAACTGGTGAGCCTCATTTCAACCCTCCCCGCTTTCAGTTTTCTTAGATACTATCAAGTTGTAACTAAATTTATAGACACAGTGACGTCTTTTGACAGTGAAACCATGACATATATCTGACACACAGGCATACCAGCGTTTACAAATTCAGCAGCAGATGTTGCAGGCGCAGCGCAATGTTTCTGGCCCCATTCGACAACAAGAGCAGCAAGTAAGTTCACCTTCTTAGCCTTCAGTTTCCTTTTTTCCTGCTCTCTCTTACTCACTCCCATCACTGAAAAAAACTACATTTAATGAGTTTTAATTAATGTTCAAGTTAACTGAAGTGAAATGATGTAAAAACAGTCCAGGCCAAATTTTATTTCTGTTATATAGATCCTAAATATGTCTTCACTTTGATGTCATCCCAGGTTGCACGTACAATCAATAACATGCAGCAGCAGATCCAACAGCACCAGCGTCAGCTGGCACAGGCTTTGCTGATGAAGCAGCAACAACAGCAAGCACCCCCCTCCCACTCGGGCCTGCATCCTGGCGGGACCAAATCCGCCCTGGATTCATTTCCAGGTCACCCCCAGGCTCCAGGCCTCCCTGACCTGCAGACCAAAGAGCCGCAGTCATCTCCCAACACCTACAGCCCCTACTCTCTCTGTGAGCAGCATTAACTGATCTCTTTCAATAAAGTGTGAGTCCTTGTGGGCTTGTGAAGTAACACCTATCTCTGTCTCCTCAGCTGGACTGAATCCAAACATGAATGTAAACTGCATGGAGGTGGGAAGTCTGTCTATGAAGGAACCTGCCCAGCCTCAGTCGCGCCTTTCGCAGTGGACGCATCCTCATTCCATTGAAAGCCTCTCTGGAAACTCCTCTCCTCTAGAGTCCAACTTAGGCAAGCACGGTGAGAAAAGAAAGGAAATCCTGGGTAATTTAAAAATCCCCACTAGGGAACACATTCATATCTGAAAGTGTGTTTGTATAGCAAAGTTTGTGTTATAATGGCTGATCATTTTATTTTTAAAACATTCACGTGGTATTCTTTTTCTAAATGAATCATCAAGTACTGTGAACAAATTGTCTTTCATTATTTACTTAAAATGGAAAACATGTCCTACCTTTAACTGATGTCAACTTCTAAACTTATGCTTTCACTTTTATCAGGTGCCAACCTGGGCCCCCCTGGTAAGCCCCATCAGCTGGAGGACTCCTACAGCCCCTACAACCTGATGTCCAGTTCAGACTCTCCTACCAGCCCCCTGGTCCCCCAAGACAGCTGGGGGCAGGGCAAGAGCAGCAATGACAAGATGGCCAATGGGACCAATATTAACTGGCCACCAGGTTAGATTCCTCGCTGTTAATATTTTACTGAAGCATCTGACTCCCAGTTGCCTTCAGGAGTCAGTCTTGGATCACTCTTGAACAGTTTGTTTCGAGAAATTAACCATGTTGGCAACTACTGCTATTGATTGACTTTGTCAGAAATAGAAAAACTGAACTGATGCCAGGTCACCTGTTGTTTGGTAGCAGTTAGTTAATTACAGATTTAGTCTATCAGTGTGTAATTTTTACTCTTATTTTCAGAGTTCTGCCCCGGTGTGCCCTGGAAGGGTCTCCAGAATATCGACCCCGAGACAGACCCCAACATGACCCCCGGCAGTGTCCCCAGCGGGCCCACTATCAACACCAACATCCAAGATGTCAACCGCTATCTGCTACGGGACAGGAGTGGAGGTGAGAGCAGGGTCAAGAGTTTCAGAGCAAGGGCTGAAATGTCTCAGTAAAGTCCAGTGCCATGTTACGGTACAGTAAAACACATCCAAGCAGAACTTGAAAAGCTTATCAAACAAGCTCTGTCCCCATGTATTGTTTGACAGTATCATGCACCAGAGAGCCTGCTTGTTATTCTTTTGTTCTTCATTTTCCTACTGTAAACTGCCTCTATGATCATTGTCATTTACCACTTTATCCTCTTCTCTTCTTAATGACTTACTATCATCATTTGTAGTGCATTTTTCCTTTACTCCATTTTCTCTCTCTGCACTTTTTTCCTTATTTCTCTGTTTATTTTTGTTTGTGTTGATGGCATCGGCTTAGGCTCCTCTCCCACTTCATCTCAGAACGAGGCTCTGCCTCCCTCCACTGATTGGCCAGTCAGTGCCTACACTAGCTCGTTCAGTCTGTCATCCCCGGAGACGGACAATGCAGGTACATGGTTTATCCGTAACGTCCTCCCCCCAACATTGCAGTGGCTACAATACTGCAAATCAACATTATCCTCTCCCTAATGTTACCAGAGCCTCAACCATTCACTGGAGAACCACATCTCTCTTGCCCATTTGAGTCAATGCCCTTGATTTAATACGACCCTCATTTTAGCTCTTTTCCTCTCACCTTTGCCTCTCATGCAGTGCATATTCCCCCTGTGGTCTTAGTCCATCTTCTCCTTTCTTCTTGTGTGACGCATGGAAAGTGTTGTCAAATATGAGAGAACTTTTTAGTCTGATCGTTATCCTCTGCAGGACCCCCTCCTGTGAGAGCAGCTGTGTTTTATTCATTTGGTTCTTCATGCACACCTTTCCTTCACTCTTTCCCATCCAGGAAAACTATCAGAGATGAAATCTACTTGGTCTCCAGGCCCAATTTCTCACAGCCAGGCCTCTTTGTCCCATGAGCTGTGGAAAGTACCCCAAGGCCCCCGGAGCAGCAACACAGCACCATCTCGCCCCCCGCCAGGCCTCACCAACACCAAGCCTTCCTCAACCTGGGGCGGCAGCTCCCTGGGTCTGGCTCAAGGCTGGAGTAGCTCTTACACCACAGGTATTCTTATAGTGAAATATTTAGGGTTAAATATGACAGGGTTAATAGAACAATATAACTAGGCTCCAACATCAGTCAAAGCACTTAAGTTTAATCCTTTTCAGATATCTTTTACAACTTATTGTATGTAAATAAAAAAGATAGTCAAGCTGAAGAAGACAACCATAATTTTCATTTTTGTCAAAATCCCAGGTGAACTTGTTTTATGATTATCTGTTAGTATTTTAAGAAATTGCCTCAGACTTCCGGGAGAGGAGAAAATCTCAATTAAAAGTGTGTACTCTTCTTGATTGGACAAGGTGTTTTAGGTTTCTTTCAGTATAGAAGGAATATATTTAACATTTGTGTAGTTCTGATTTATTGCAGACCATCTGGTAGCAAAGACATGCAAACGTATGACATAAAAGCTAATGTTAGTGTGGAGCTGGTAGATTACTGTGTAATGTTGTTTAGGTGTGAGCGTACTCGAGGAGCAAGCAGCACTTTGATGTGGCATATGACCACAGCCCAAATTGAAATTCTACAGAGTAGGCAAGATTGGCAAAAGCTTCAGAAAATCTTGTGGTTGAAAAAGCGTCAACTGACACTGGGTGTTCTTGCTTTTCTCACAGTAGGAATCGACACCACCCATTCAGTTTTAGTAACTGATTTTGATGTCAAACGAGCTTGGCAAGCACAAACTTAATGTTTCTCTTATACACAGCAGGTACCACGTGGAGTACAGACAGCTCCACCAGGACCAGTAGCTGGCTGGTTCTGAGGAACCTCACTCCACAGGTAACAGTTTACAATCCGCGTCTTTCAATTAGCCTTTAAGCATTTAGGCCTCCCAGAGAATTAACTGTATATGTCCACTAATGGCCTTCTGTCTTCTGCCAGATTGACGGTTCGACTCTACGTACACTGTGCATGCAGCACGGCCCCCTCATCACATTCCACCTCAACCTGACACAGGGCAACGCTGTGGTGCGCTACAGCTCCAAGGATGAAGCTGCCAAGGCTCAGAAGTCCCTGCACATGTACGTTTTCTAAAGGAGTGTTTTAACGAGTTTGAAGGGTGTCTTTGGCCTTAAATTCAGTTTTATAAATATTAATTGCTACGAGCATTTAATTTATCCGTGGTTTAACTTCGCTTGTCAAAATGAGTCACGCTAGTCAGCGTGAAAGTAGGTTTTTTTATTATTAAAATCTTGAAACCTATAACTGAACTTAATATTGCCTTTTTACATTTTACTTGGACTTGCCTGTTGGCAAGAGACTCTGCATTATCGTCACAGCTCGCCATCAGAGAATCGGCACGTGATTCCCACACTGAAAGGGCAGTATGAATGGGGCTATAGAGTGACCTAACTCACTCTAAAATCCTACATCATCCCTTCCTCTGCATGGGTCCACCTGTGTACAACTTACATTTATACTTACCTGAAATGCTTGAACAATAAATTCATCCAAAAATCTTGAACTTGTTTTAAATTATCTTGAAAAACTCTTCAAAAGAATGAAATTTGAGTGTCTGGTACCCGTGGACACCATGTTATTTGCTCATTTTATTTTCAAGAAGTTTTAATCATTATTCATTTATGTTTTCTTGTTTTCTCATTCCAGGTGTGTGCTCGGGAACACCACCATCTTGGCAGAGTTTGCTGGGGAAGAGGAAGTGAACCGCTTCTTTGCACAGGGCCAGCTGCTTGGCGGAACAACCAGCTGGCAGGCCACTCCAGGCACCAATCATACAAGGATGGGCGGGGCCGGGTCCGGAGCCTCCCACCCCATCGGCCCCTCGCCCCACTGGAACAACAACAACAATAGTGGCAGCAGCAGTAGCAGCGGCCTGGGAACAGGCGGAGCAAAGACAAGCGGAGAGTTGCTGTGGGGTGGTGTGCAGCAGTATTCCAGCCTGTGGGGACCCCCAAGTGGAGAGGAGGGACGGGTCATGGGCAGTCCCACCCCAATCAATACGCTGCTGCCTGGCGACCTGCTGAGTGGGGAGTCCATGTAGGACAGACAAGCCCAGAATTGACAAACACCAACAGGAGCAAAAACCTTGCAAATCATTGTGGAGATAATCAGTGTGGGTGTAACGATGAAAAGGAGAGACGAGAGGAGGACGAGGCTACATCCTCGCTGCTCACCCTCGCCAACCTCCTCTACTCCTTTTTTTTTTTTTTTTTTTTTTTTTAGTTTCAGTTGTTTTGTGAATCTCAGTATGAGATGTTGGTCACAGTGTTCAGATCTTACTTTTGGAGACACAGGAAGAAGTCTTTCCTTCAGCAAAGAAAGAGAACTTTTTACAGAAATGAACTTTTGAGAACTCGCCTCGTGTGAAACTTTAGTCAAACTGACACAATGACGAGCTGCCATCTTTAAACTAATCCTTCTCCGCCTTTTGAGGCCAATCATACTGCACCTCAGAGATCCATTAAAAGGCATCATTCCCAAAGTAAAAAACCCTTCAATCAGAGTGGTTGTCGAACTTTCAGCTGGTCCAGACTCAACATTTGTCGCTCTCAGCACTAATATTAGCCTTAACCTCTTTCCTGCCCTGCTATCCTCACTCACTGTACTTGGTGAAGAAGCATACGGACACTTGCACACCCTTATTTCTGAGCCAGTGAAACCTGAGTGGAGAGTACATGCTGCTGCGGCTTTAACATAAGCAACCACAGCTCACGACTTCAGTGCATTTTTGCAAAGCAGATTGAGTTCCCCACATGACGCTCAAAGGGAATGATGCAACTCTGTTCGCCGTGTTCAAGCCATTTATTTTTGTAGTGTTTTTTTTATTTTTTCTTCTTAAACCATTGCAAAACAGCGAAGAACTGATATTATTCAAATGTGTCTGTCAATCTTAACCTGGTGTGGAGTTTTTTGGGGGGGGTCGTCGCGTGTACAGTTAAAGACGTGATGGATGACAAAATGAACCACTGCTATTACTATGGAACTGTAAAGACAAATACTTCAATGCACCTCAACTCATCTGCGTGGGGAACCCCGCAGTTTGGTCTCAGTCTTGGACCCTCTCACTGATGTTGCGGAAAACCTCAAGTCCTAAATGTTTCCCACCAGTGTGTAGTCAGTGACCCCCACCTCCCTGCTCCACCTGCAAAAACACCATTTCAAGTGACGTGCAATATAAGCCACAGACTCTACCGTCCAAGCACCCTACCATGAACCTCTCACAAGAAAGAGAGGCAATTATGAGGAATGATTGAACTGC
>OMLP01013762.1:0-11695 GCA_900302685.1 Spondyliosoma cantharus
TATTGGGCCTGTGGATGAGGCATCCTGAGGGAGAAAAAAGTAGAGAGAGAGAGAAAAAGATATCTACCTTAGGGAAGAACCTCAGAGAGAGGGAGGGAAGGAGAGGACGGGTAGGAGCGTGTGTGCATGTGTGTAAGAGACACTTATTCTCTTAACTACTAGGAGACAGACACACTTTCCTGGCCCGACTCAAAGAAGGGGGGAAAACAGGAGGAAGATTTTTTTTTTTTTCTCAATATCATTTTAATCTTCCCCCTTCATTCAACAATCAAGCTGCCCTAAAGCTTCTCTTCCTGGAAACTTCTTCTTCATTGCCTGCTGGAAGTTCTATGTATTGATCCATTTACCCTCTCACACACTTACAAGGCTTACCTCATGGATTTGTATCTGATTGGATATTTGATGTGTGTGTGGTTGTCCAGCTCACGGGTGCTTGGAGGCTATCCCATCTGGTGGTGAGTACAAATCCACAGTTTCAGCATCAGACCCTATAGCCGCATAAAGAGTGGGAGTCTTTTTGGTCAAATGATCATTTCTGAGAGGGCAGAATGTGCACTTTCAGTAGACTGCGTGGAAAAATGTCCTCCGGCCCAGTCCAAAGAATCTTAACCTCAAATACTAGTGTAACGGAAAAGGCTCGCCGTTCTTTTCCCCTCCACACTCAGGTCCATTTATCATATTGGGAGTATATTTTGATGCAAAGAGGGTGAATTTTTTGCGTGGGAACAAGTCAAAATGTGGAGATCTTTTTTGAATTCAAGAAAATATATATTAGCGAGTGGTTGCCATGTTGATATGAATTGTCAACAGCACTGTAAGGACTTGTGAGGCATTTCCACACAGCAGTCAGTGAGATCATTCATTATTACATAAATTTTGGATATCGCTCAAGGAAAATGATAACACTGATGTTGCTCTTTGAATCTTACAAAGCATCAAAAACCGTAATCGATTTGTCTTTCTTGAAACGCAAGCACATAATTTTAGGACTGACTAACAATCATGACTTATAAGATCAGCGTCGTTCTGTTTTGTTTGCTATTGTGTGTCACTGTTGTACATTCAGGCCGCCGGCCCCCAAACATGCCGCGAACTGAATCTGAATTGGGTTTTTTTGCAGACGTGTGACATCCGTTAAACACAAAATCTTTGTCACTGAGTCGCTCACAATTTTAAAAATATATAACGAATTTTGCGCTCTGCCATGGGGTATCAGCTGTAATTAAATGAATCTTTTTTTTTTTTTTTTTTCAAGCATATCATTTTGCTTTTCAATTGCACCACAATTAACCCCCTCCACTACGGATTTGTCAGGAGACAATATGTTTAGGTGCCGCAGGGTTTTACTCTTTGTTAAATTATCCCAGATCGCTTTTGGCACCAGCTACTGAAATTTAGAGGTTTATCTCATTACAAATTCAGCTACATGCAGCTGACCTCATGGCTCCATGGTCTTCTTTTGTAACATAAAGCTTCTATTTTGGAGATATTTGCGTAGGCGTATGACAAAGCTCTCTTGGCTCACGACACAATACTTGTCAGAGCTACTGCACTTTTAGTAGCCCAACTAGCATGTGGTCCCACCGTGGTGCTGTCCAAACCGCGAGCATCTTCTGGTTTCATTTACAGAGCAGGCAGCTGCCAAGCACACAGGCCACAGGGCTGAAGTGTTAATGGCAAAGAGGACTTTACACCCACTCCTGGCTTCAGCGAGAACCATCAGACAACAGTGACAAAGAGCCTGGGATTCTCTCTCTGTGAATTACCTGCAGCTGTTCTGTTCAAGGAGCTTACATGACACTGGTATAATGTTCGAACCCTAACAATGCGCACTACCTTTGATTTGGGTAACAAATTTTGAAGTGTAGGCTAGGTGAGGGGTTTCTGGGGAGGGTGGGAAGATGAAAAGCCGAGCCGTAGCTCCAGGTGACTGGGCAGGTGCTGAGGAATGGGTGTCAAACAGTGCTGTCAAGTGGCATCGCCCCGCGGTGTCGAACACGTCCAAAAGGAGACAAAATGAGGTGGTGCGTCAAACAAGAGGGTGCCGAGTTTCAGCGAGGGCCCAGGCAGGGTCCTCTCAGCTTCTGTCTCAGGGGCGAGGACTTGGCCATAAATTCTCCAGCCAAGGTGGGACGGGCTGGAGGGAAGAGCAGTTTTGACTGCTTTATGCCTGGCAGCCTGGCTTTTACAAGATGGGGTGTTGAAAACAAAACAGAGCATAAATAACTCCAGTGATATGCAGATATGCATGGAGGAAGATGAGGTGTAGTAGAGAGCAAAGGCATAGCAAGCTAATGAGGTGGGTTTGGAAAGGCGAGACTGAGCAGTAAATTGCCCTTCTTGAAATGCAAGAATGTTGGGGAAACAAGAGGATAAAATGGCCAAAAAACTTTAAGGTTTGAGAGAATTCACGACAGCATAAAGCTATGTGGTGACCACACGTAAATCCACAGGTCCTGCAGTGCCGCTGTCCAATTATCTGACAACGCCATCCTCTCTGTGTGGCTCGAAAATGAAAAAATGTCTGTTCTTGGACTGTGTCGTGGTTCAACCTTTCAACTTATATTTAATAATCGAGGAATATCATAATATAAGGAACCTGCAGGACTATTAGAGAATATTCTGTTCTCATTGTTCTGATATTGTATTAAAACCGTGCGGCTTAACTCGTCAGCTATTTTCCGAGCAGCTTAAGCCACTCTGTCAGCCAGAAAGTGTCTGTTTTTCTTTCATAAACAGCGCCGATTGTAAGTGAATGATGACAGTCACTTTCAGCGAAGAATTACCTCAGCTGAATTTATGCCAATACCAGCCGTGGAGCATCTGCGGTGATTATCGGGTTCAACCACAAGATGTTTTAATCCAATAACAGTTATTCTCTTAATCCTCTTTTGTCATCGCTGCTGTTAAATCTACTAGAGACAATGTACGCTTGATGTAAAGCTCTTTGCAGGTGATCGTAGTGTCACCTCATACGAATTTACGCTTTTGCCGAAACGTTAATAAATGGCTGAGATTGCTTAAACATTTGCATGGTTAGGAAATGAAGAAATGGTAAGGAGAGAGGAAATTAAGACAGATAAAGAGATCGTGAAAGTGTTAAATCCCACAGCGCAAGTCTCTTTTAGATTTACGGCATGATCTTTGTCGATGCTAAAATCAACTCCTGCTTTAATGAGCAAGCAACGCAGTCCTGATCCACCAATGTTTTACTTGAATTAGTAAACCTGGTAGGGTTTTTTGTTTAACTTCCACTTAGGAGAAAGATTGTTGGCAGTCTGACTGTGATATAAAAGCAGTACAAAAGCAGCCATGACTTTGTAATATTCAGTCACTGCAAACAGATTATATAAGAGTTAAGCTACTCCGTATAAGCAGAGCACAAAACAAGAAACAGCTTCCCACATTTAAATAGCTCTGTGCCTTTTTAAAGAATTTAATAATCCAATTTTAACATATTTTAATTAAAATATGGGGCACTCATAAGCCTAAAGACGACTTCCTGACTAAAATTGTGTTTGCTGTTTGAAGCACTACTTGTGGAAGTTTCTGGACCCTCAATAATGTCAGTGCCATACCTCTCGAGAGATCTCTCGCAAAGCTATCTCGGTTTACCAAGCTGCCCAGTCTATACACAGACATTTCCAGTTCAACCTGAGCGGCTTAAATGGGGCTCTAGAGTCCATCTCTGGGTCTCAGGAATGTCATTATCTGACTGCGACACCCCCCACCTCCAATCTTCAATCCAATCTCCAACCCCAAAAACCCCTACCACTGGCAAAGGGATCACTTAAATGATTCTTACTGCGGGAAAATCCTCCGTCTGCCGCCTTGTGTGAAAAGATCAAGGATGTTTGGGTATTATTCTCAACAGCGCGGTGGAAGGTGGAGAAAAGAGCAGGAAAGTCCAGAAGAATGTCATTCATAAGAAACTTCAGGGTTCCATTATGAATGGATGAGGGCTGCCGTAGGGCCAGGGTCAAAGGCAATTTTGGGCTAAAGCTCAAGAGAAATGTCCCCGCAGAGGGTGACATCTAAAGGGATACAGGGCAATATGGAAGGAGTAAGCCTGCATTCACCGGCTCCTCTGATGGTCCCATTTTGTTGGGAAATTGTCCTTACAACTTCTGTGTGTTCATGAGATTGTCAAGGAACAATTCAACCAAAAATGTTAATTTAGTAATTATCTAGTCAACCCTAGGCCGATGGAAAGTCAAGGGAAGTTTCGTAGTCCACAAATCATTTCTGGAGTTTTTCCTAAGCAACCGAAGAAGCTGGGGACAACTAAAAAAATAAAAAGGCTCCATATAGTTCGTCAGATGTAATCCAAGTAAATCCACTCTTTTGTTGAGCTGCAATCTTTACTGTAGCTGCCGAGCTAAAAGCGCTAGCACGCACGCTGTTTAAAGTGTGTGCACGAGCTTGACTGAGCTTGATGTCTGTTTAAATCAATTTGGGATCTTTGGGTTTCAGGAATTTTGCATTACAATGAAAGAACCGTATGGAGCCATATAATGGTTCTGTTCTGTTGTTTTTTTTAGGTTTCATTTTACATTTTAAGTCCAAAGCTACATCAGTTGTTTTGGAAAATGCTGTAACGCTGTTTTGCGGTGAAGCTACAGAAACATTTTGTGGACTACAAAACTTCACCTGACTTTCCATCAGCATGGGGGTGAGTAGATAATAACTGAGAGAACACTCCCATGCATTTTTATATACAACGCTTTTATCATTTTTACACCAATATTAGACCGAGTGTGCAGGTTTTGTTAAACACAGAGAAACCCACTAAAAGTAAGCGATTGACTAATTTCTCATTGCCACTAGATGAGTTTTAGCCTTTTCTGTTTTTCCTTCTTCTCGTGTGTCATGTTCGACTGCACAAACACGCCAGAAAAGGGGAACCGCATGGAGGGCAGTGGCAAAATCACGGTGGTTACTTTTCCATATCGTTTACTTCAGTCTCTCATTTAAACTTAACTGAACGACGTTTGAATGCTGCTTGAACAGAGACGGATGGAAAAGTATTGATAGGCGGACGTCCAGAAGTTCAAAGCGCGTCAGAGCACTATGCTGGAAAAGGCGCGAAAAATTAGCCTGTCCACCATCACTGCTGACTGAATCTGGAGCCGATAAATTCCCATGACTACTGAGTCATTGACCTGAGGATGAAATCGGATCCTACCCGTTCTCACTGAAGACACCCAAAAGTGGGAAAGACGTTAAAATAGGTGTTCATGGGTTTATTTTCGAGTGTGAAACGTTTTTTTTTTATAAACTACTTGCCTATCACACCAACCAAAAATGTACCAGTCTTCAATTGAACTTGTACCAACACTGTGAAATTAACCTTGATGTGCTGATCCAAGACGTTACTTCACAAAACATTCACAGACTGGTTTCAGTGAACAAGCATGTGGGATGACACTATGTAGTCAAGCCAGAACTACGTAGGTGAGCGGTTCAAAGGAGAGTGGTATTTCAAAGCAGCGAAGGCGAGTCCTAATCTTCAGCCACGATCAAAGCACATGCAATGTGCGCTTGTAGGAAATGACAAAGTCCCCCAGTGCACAGCTATTAGCTGCACTAAAACACAGGCCAGGACGGTTCCTCAAAGGGAAAACGGCAGCGGCCAGGGGCAAAGAGATCATTAGGGCACACGTGTGGAGGCACAAACACACAACATTTAAAGTCTTCATTACCTGGCTGATCTCACCTGTGTGGCTTGTTACAGATGTTAATTATAAGCAGCAAGCAGCTTCTCTGGCACACAGGGTCAGTGACAGAGACGAGCTGATCACACCTGTACAGCCTATATTCAGTCAAAGCCCTCGGGTCAGTGACCAGGTCAACCAAACTACTGATAAGTGTGGAAAGGGAGAGATGAATATCAATCAACAGCTCTGAATTACAACAGGGGAGGGAATCTCTGAGCAGCTCATGATTCAGATCTGATTCAGCGGGTATTGTGAAATAATAAAACAATTATCATACATAGCATATTTGCGATGATTCATGGTTCAAATAAAGAGGTGAATTTATTTCCAATATCTTCGCTCAGGCTCAGCTATTCTCCCCAAAACTCAAAAGGTAGCCTAGCTTAGAGGGTAAACACAACGCACATTGTGCAGATGAAGAGTAAATGAAGAGTCTTTGGGTTTTGGACTGTTGGTTTAAGAAAAAGAAGCAATTTGAAGATGTCACTTTGGGCTCTCAGAAATTGTGGTGAGCATTTGTGACAATTCTTTGACATTTTAAAGACTGAACTTAATCGATTCATCGTGAAAATAATCAGCAGATTCTTCGATAATTTAAAAAAATCCTAATTGCAACCGAGCCTAATCTGCCGAGACGCTTAATTTCTTAATAAGAGTCTTCAACTTGCACCAAAACGTACTGATGTATGTCTTACAAAGGTAAAAGACAGAAGTAAAAACATGCCTGATAGTTGGTTATGAAAAGACGGGGACCTGCTCGTCAAGAAAAAAGAAGACAGTCAGGGCTCTTAGGTGGTTCTGCCTGTGAGGGAATAACTGTGGACTGGCAAGCTTTATCAGCCAGGTTCATCTCTCACAATGTCGTTACACATTCCAGTTTTTTGAGACTGTTATTCAAATCAACAGAACATGACAAAGTCAACAGCAATTAGATTTTTAATTACTTTTAGAGGCGCTATGTGGTGTTTGAAATTTCCACCAAGGAATTCCAGACATACGAGAGAAGATTCCAGACAATCCCGACGAGTTATGATTTGCATATGATGCATAACCGCTGACAATTCAAGTCGCGGTGCCAACAAGCCGGCCCTGATGAGCAGAGGCAGGGAACAATGCTGTGTTTGAGTTGCGGTTCATTCACTCAGTCCCTCAAGGCTCTCATTCAAACACGCTCTGTCCTTTCAAGACAGACTCTGTTGTGTCCACCTAGACACCAAGCCATGCATTTGTCAGCGCCTTGTGCTCTCCGGTGCACTTCTGTGCAGAGCTACTGCCGCTCTCATTCACTTCCTGACAGGCAGGTTCACAAGTTTACACCCTGTTCAGCTTCCCTCTTCACGTCTCCATACATGTGACTGCAGGGGCTCCTTGTCCCAACTCCACACTCCCTGCAATAGTCTGCAGAGAGGGGAAAGGAGGGGAGGTAGAAAAGAAAGAACAGGTTGAAACATTTTTCAGGGGTCCTGTCATTTTTTATCTGATCAGCCAGGAGCTGTTGGACTACAAATCAAAAGTGTGCCAAAGAAAAAAGGAAGACAACAAAACACAGACAGAAGCTGTGCATTCCAGCCTCCACCAGGAAAAGTCCCATCCTCAGGCAAAGCCGGCAACTTTCCTTGGCCCACTTACTCTCTTTCGCGTGTCTGTATCTCTCTGCGGACTCTGTTGTGGGATTTATAAATGAAAGTGTGAGAGTGTTTTCGATGCACGTCTCTGACTGCTCTGCCAGGGCCTCTTTTAGCAACACGATGTCCTCCGGGCAAATCTGACAAGTTGAGCTGCGGCGTCAACATATAGAGGTAAATTAGAGGTAGATTGGAGTTTAATGCAAACAATATTCCTGCAGTCTGTTATTGCAGAGGCCTTTTCAGAAGGGCCCGGTGCTCACAGAAGACACTTGGGACTCGGTGCTTCAGGCACTAACCCAGCATAAGCTAACATTAATTTCTCTTTAATGAAATAAGTTAACTTGTTCAGACACGGCTAAGAACGACTGGCACCCATCGTCGATAATGGCAAATACATTCAAATAAGATCACATTTAATCAAATCTGTTTATAAAAGCTTAATCCTTTCAAATTACTTATTGGCAGTATTTAGAGGCTGCTTAAAACCATTAACAGAACATATAACACAGATGATATTTAAGAAGTAACCTAATAAAAGAGAGGCGACAAGAGATTTGATGAGAGATTCATCAAAGGAATCAAATCCTGACATTTTGCTAGCTCAGAAACCGCAACCATAAAAGTCTCTCCGCACAAATGAGGTGTACTTGAATAAATCATCAGACCTGAAAGCAATCGTCTGGAGAGTGCCCCAGCTTGTGATGGAACTGAATGGAAAATTATATCATCATGTGTCAGCAGTTTTCAGCATGTCCTGCAACAAGGGTGCAACCAAATTAAGGCTGTTACAGTGTTTGCACAGAACGGGCATTGCGATTAAGGCATCCCACCTCTTTGCCATCATCTCAGTGATAACCCTGCTGGAAGTAGGAACTTACAAGTAGCAACACAACCGCGTAGTTCAGTCTGCCTTCACACATGCACGCAGGTTTCCATGAGGCTTTGAACAGTGCCTAAGGAATAATGCATGGAGGGATGGATTGTGACAGGCTCTCTAATCCCTCTCTTTTCCTCTCTGCTTCACTCTCAGACTTTGGTTGCCACTTAAACATTCCAATTTGTTCAGAAACACGAAAAACTTTGAGTTAACTCAAGTCAATCGAACGCGAATCTCAGTGTGTGCCTGTCAGGTCACCAGATATAGATTTGTATTAGCATCACTTTGTCCTCACTCATAGAGCCACCTAAATACACCTGCTTCTTTTCATCAAGATCCATACATTATACAAATTAACAAAAAACGCCCTACTCACAGTGTTAAAGTGAGTGAGAAATAAATTCCTGGATCCATACCTTTATTTGAAGCTGCACCAAAAATGAATGGGGTCTATTCAGGTTAGATCCATCCAAGTTTTGTGGAAATCCATTCTGTAGTTTTTGTGTAATCCTGTTGATAAACAAAAGACATGAGTAAAACTACAAACTTAACTGGGGCGGAAAAACAGTCAGCGGTGGAAACACAACAGACACATGCTGTATAATTTATAAACAAAATTAGCAATAATAAGTCAAATTAGGGTAAGACATGCAAGTAGCTGGTAGATTTGCTTCACTCACCCGCTTGATGGCTGGTAAAGTTTTAACATTCACTAACCATTTGGTTAATCGACCAAAAAAGTACATTTTGCACTCTGCGTACAACACTGCTGACATAAGTCCAGTTTTGAGGTATTTGTACTAAAAGCAAGTACATGTTACTTCAGACACTTACTCATTTCTGAACGACTTATTGTATGTTTTCTAATTCCATTACAATAATTCAACACCTATAGTTACTAGTCCCTTTTTAAGATTTAAATACACAAAGGCAGTGATAAGATTCTGACAGGTTCAATTATGAAGTACTATTTTCTGCTACTCTATACTTTAACTCCAGGACATCTTGGAGGCAAATATTGTTCTTTTTTACTCCACTACATTTATTCGATAACTCTAGTCACTAGTTACTTTTGCAGATTACATGCTGCCTCATGATGTCTTTTCTTTTACTACAGTGTGATTTTCACAACAATGCAAATAGGATGTGATTAGCTTATTAAACATGCATCTTTATCATTGAAAGCACCCCATAATATGTTAGCCTAAAATTAGCTCCACCTCAACCAGTTTACAACATTAAAATGCTTCATACATGTTTATTTATAGATAACAACCACAGTATGGGCCATTCTTCTTGTAAAATAAGTAGCTACATATTGCTAATACATACATTTAGGCTACTTCAATAATTTTTAATCCAGCACTTGTATGACACATTTCTTCTTTGTGGTAAGGAACTGAATAGTGTGTCCAGCTCCGACTGAACCTTAGAAACTAAATATAATTTAGCATAACTTACGTTTGGAAGCTATCTCTTCAGAAAATGCAGTTTTAGCTTACGTTAGGTAGCTAATGTTTGCTAGCTAGCTAGCGCCAGAACAGAGGAGATGACGTCATCGAACGTTAATGACCCGGGTGCGCGCGAGCAAATTCAGAAGTAACGTACAGCAATATAAGACGCCATTTTTATCAGCAGTAGTTCCTTAAAGAAACAAAAAACAAGACCAAAACAACTTTTATCTGACTACATGATGAATGCAGGATTATTTAAGGTATAGTAGACACTCCTTTCCTCAGCTATCACCCATCTTTTACACTTGAAATCACTGAACTGGTGCTAAACGTTAGGCTACATTTGAAGCACAGGGCTAATGTTAAGCTAACTTAGCTCTGCTGCTGCTGCTGCTCAGCCAGTTGTTTGGGAACACTTACCACTGATTTGGACACATTTCCATATTCCTCAAAGATACTTCTGACATTATTTGACTAGAACAACAAGTACACAGTTTGCTGGAAAGAGAAGATGATTAAGCAAACCTGTTTTCTGCTTTTTGATCAAAGATTGCTGCCGGATTGATCTAGTATGTAACAGTAACAGTTAAGACAAATATGAACCTTAACACACTACATTAACTTAATTTAGTTTATCTGATCAGGGACAGTGCAAGGTGATAAAACGTGTAAAAATTTTCAAAAAGGCAATTTTACATTTGTAACAACATAACTTGTAACTTCATAATTAAACCTCCTAATTTAAATTGAGACATTTTCGAGATGCATCATACAAGGTGAGTAAGAAGGAGAATAAATGCTCATAAATGTGACTTAAACTTAATCATTGATACAGAAGTCTCAAATTGATATGCAAGGTACAGTCTGAGGCTAAGCTACATCAAATCTTTTAAGATTATGAAAATAACTGCATGAAATTCTTCCTTTAAGTAGTTTGAAAGCTCTTTTGACCGTCACAATAAGAGCTGCAATGATTAATCAATTAGTCATCAACCATGAAATGAATTGCAACACTCTTTTTAATGGAAAAAAATGTCAGAATTCTCTGATTCCAGCTTCTTAATTGTGAATATTTGTTGGTTTTTCTCCTCTGTGACTGTAAACTTTAGGTTGTGGACAAAACAAGACATTTTATAAACCACACAACTAATTGATTGATCGAGAAAATAATTAACAGATTAATCGACTATTGAATTACCTATACAATTTAATTTGGGAGTGGTTTTTGGTGTATTTGAGTATGCTCATGTGTGGAGGTCTCCAAAGTTTGTCCTGTGAATCTTGTGCACTTTAAAGTTCTCCAAGGTCAGGATCAGGACCCAAAACCCTGTAAAGGACCTATATTGGGTTTGCCCAGAATTAATTGATTTAATTCCCTCTAAGAAGCAAGATATATTGAAGTTGTGTTTAATCACATGTACCAAATCACTATAGAAGAGTCTCAGCAGGTACCTGATCTTAGAAATTTGTGTCTTGGCCCTGGTCATGAACTTCAAACTGTTTCCGTAGGTCATCAGGCTGAAGGCAGTGAGGTCAGATGTCATGTTTTCCTCAACAGGTTCAGAGGGTCACCTGGTACTTTTTGTGCCTCTGGAAATAGGA
Organism: Spondyliosoma cantharus; assembly: GCA_900302685.1. Taxonomy (NCBI): domain Eukaryota; kingdom Metazoa; phylum Chordata; class Actinopteri; order Spariformes; family Sparidae; genus Spondyliosoma; species Spondyliosoma cantharus. The sequence goes on from OMLP01013762.1 coordinate 11,279, forward strand.
GGCTGTCACACAAAGAAAGCTCATCTGTGCACAGACATGTGCTACAGACTGACCCCTGTAATGCAGACCTCCCACAATAGCAGCTGCAGCATATTCCTGACACTATAGAAGTCCTTGACTCACCTCTTAACTCAAGCTGAGCTTTTGAGACAAAATAAAAATTGGAAGATGGAGAGGGGTAACCCCTGCTTCTCTATGTTTCTATCCAAGCAGCAGAGATTGTACAATAGCAGTGATTTTATTGGACTGGGAGTGGTTGAGTCAGAAGTTTTTGTTGACAGTGTTATAATCTTGATTGCGTGAATTTCCACTCTGTAGCGAGGTGTGTGGTGGAATCCCTTTGTTTCCTCTGCTTCATTTCTGTGGTTTCTAACACCCGTCATACTTTCACATCAGCCCAGTTTAGATACTGAGAAA
>OMLP01013766.1:0-16967 GCA_900302685.1 Spondyliosoma cantharus
GGAGCTTTATTAGGGATGCAGCTCAGCTCTGTGCTGTCAGGACGCTGCTGGACCGACTGCGCTGTCTGATCGACTCAGCCTCTGCACGTGTGACTCTTTTGCACACGCTACCACACAACTATACGCATGCAAACACACCCAAAAAGAAGGATGTACACCCTCCCGCACACGCACACATACAACACTCCTGGTGCATGCCCTGAACAACACACACTCAAATCCAGCCATCCCTGTCGCTAGGCAAAGCTGGGATACAGCAGTCTGGGAGGGGGCAGAGGAGATGCGAGAGGCAGGGAGGGGAGGAGGAGAGAGCAAACAGGAAATAAAGGAGGATGGGAGACAGAATAGAAGAGAAGAAAAGAAAGGGATGGCACTGAGACAAAGAGGGCCAACTAACCAACGAGGGCTGTGTAGCATTACAGAATGCATACAAGAAAAGAAGACAGTGAACGGAGAACATAACACACAGACTGACACAGATCTGGTCAGTGACAGCAAGGGGCATACCAGGAGCTGACAGACAGACAAACAGACAGAGGGGGAGTGAGGGAGATCGAATGGGGGCTGGTAGGCACGGGTGGACAAAGAGGCGGACCTGGCCTCATCCAAACAGCTGCTGTTCTCTCCAACATTGCACCTCTGCTCCAAATTCCACATGCAGCCTGACTGTGAGGGGCAGGGCCTGAGTCAGCGCTTTTCACACACACAGCTGAGCCCTCTGCTGAAAACAGCCAGGGGATGCGCTGGCTACGGCACGAGAAGGGGGACATAAAGCAGCTAGGGCAGATTTCTGCACCTAAATCAGCAAGCAAGTAAGGCAGCAAATGATATGTGTAAGTGAAAGAGAGTTGGGGCAGAAGAGCAGATGGAGGCAGAGCGGTTGCAGAGAGGGAGGATCATCTACATCCATAAAACATGACAGAATCCCTGAACAGCCATGACTTACTGGTTGGAAAGAACGTCTAAATTGAATGCTCTCTGGTCTCTCATGCTAAAGCTAATGGGACGTTACAATCAGACACAACAGAACAACAGAGAATAGGTGAAAAGTTGGAACTGATTCCTGAAGGACATCCAGTCCAAAATACTATACTATCCATACTTCCACAACTGGGCTTTCATGCCAAACTGCCTCGCTGTTTCTCTGCGTGTCAGAAAAACATCCTGTGGCAGAAACGAGCACAGGGAGGAGAGATGGAACTGAAGGCCCAGAGATGATCACATGCTGCAGTCTTCTTCCATGTTATTTATGAGCTCGTACCCTGACGAGGCTCCTGAGGGCTCTGGTTTTTAGAACAGCTAATGCATGCACTCCCATGCTGACAGATTTATACGAGCAAAAACGCTGGGCTGGACGGCATTGTGATTTAAATGTTAAGTTATTAGAAATCCCCCCTTTAACCCTCCTCCTTGAGAGAACTGTACAACAAAGAACATGCTTACAAAGAAACGTCAGACAAATAATACAGCAGTGTGTACTGCACACACAGGTTGAATTGGATCGGTAGAAACTGTGTGGAAGCCAAATTGTGTCTATGGCTGCTGCCCAAACAGTCTTAAATTGTCTAATCCCTAGATTTATCAGTGGTTTAACATTAAGATTTCTCCAAACTGGGATGTCCTGTCCTTCAACATCATAAGTGTACCACAATACATTAAATACATTACGGCTGAATAACTGCACTCTACTGTGTGTTCATCATAATAGAATCAGTAGTTAGCTTGAGATTAAAGGTGATAAAGTATCACTCAGAGGCTTTGTTATAATGAATATGAAGATCAGCTGTGGAGGGGTGGATTATGCTGCAGTGGTGAAAGCTTTCTATCGACATGCTGTGACTCTGGCTGCCCACTTGATTCTATTTTATATTTTGTCAACTCACACTGACTACAGCTACCATCAGCTCAAAAGCAGCAAAGAGTCACTTCTCTAACCTATAGACAACAATTAATATCTAATACTTATGACAACACAAACATCATGTACAGTGCAACATTAGTGTTCATTGGGGGCCATTTTTCTGGCTTCAGGCCATTTTCACTCTCCTGTTAGCTCTGGATTGGACTGGAAAATACCTGCAGCAAAAAGCTATTGTTCACCAGTTAGTCACTAACTTGGTCTGTCTGCCATTTGGTGCAGGGCAGTATTTAACACTTTTTTACTGAAAACAGCTGCCTGCCGCAGCTGGAAACACTACTCGATAAGGGTGAGTCATAACAGTAATGTCACTGGGCTAAAAAACGAAAATGAGTCAAAACAAGAGTTGGAATGATAATTATCTGGTACTTGATGGTACCCCCTGTAAAGATGAATGTTCCTTTGTCCCTGTGATTACTATGAATTCCTTATTCCCTAAGTTTTATGAATGAAAACAGGGAAGGAATGTCTGTATTAGGATTGTCTTCCCACTGTCAATTAGCTTGGCTTTTACTTACATCTTGCTCAGACAGACCAGCATGCAAGCAGTCCTGTTCACTGACACACACTCCCAACTCAGAGTATGGGAAGAGACCAAACTATGCAAGCTAGCGCCTTCGCCAGTTGGCTGTGGGACCGTTTCAGCTGAATGGGTGGAGCGGGCGAGCAGCTTTCCCAAATTCACCCTTTGACAACATAAAAAAATCTTGTGAGAAAACAATGTTGCTCTGTCTGAGTGTGTGTGTTAGTTAGTGTTAGTGTGTGTGTGTGCCTCACTGGTGGAGATTTAGCTGGCAGACAAAAAGGAAGACTCGCTAATTGCTCCTCTGAGCTGAAGAGTCATTACCGCAAGAGCAGACCAACATTTTCTTCCAGTATGTACAGAAGAACACTTGCGAATGATTAAAACCTCTTGTAGATTTAGCAGACATCAAATTCATTTTGCATGCTGATGCTAGCAGCTTGATATCATGAGCAATTTACTGTGAGTGAAAACTGGCTGAGGTTGTAGTAAGACGGATATGGATGATAGCGCACCAAATAAAAGTCATGCTGATTCTTAATAAGCCAGAATTGTGACATAACTCGTGCCTATGAAAGTCAGCGGTGTGTGCTTCATCCAGAAATAGGTCCTTCTTACAGAGGTGGACTGCAGCAAGAAAAGACACATAAAAATGAGCCAAAACCCGCCGACTGACAGACGGTTGAGCAGAGAGGTCAGCCAAACCCAGCTAACTGCAGGCACTGCAGGGGAAGGACGAGGGAGAACAGGGGGAGAAGAAAAGGAAGAGATGAGAGGACGAGAAGGAGGGAAGGTGAAGAAAAAAAGGAGAAGGGGTATAACGGCAGAAGAGGAGAGGCCATTTGCAGTCAGATCCCAGGGGTCCTGGCTAATGACCTGTGCTACGGTGTTTCCTTTGGGAGAAGGAGAAAGGAAACCTACCCTTCCCCTGCCACTTTCTGATGACACATCACAATTAGCAGCAGGCATTTCTCTGCCTACAAAGCTCCCAGACACATTGACTGAGTGGTTTTAAACGCCATCTGTGAAATACGCAGATGCTGAAAATGCCACGCACAATTTCACATGTGTTACCCTGGTAAAGGTCCAGGTCTCAGCATTGACGCAGCAGTGCCCTCTTTGCTACCACAAATAAACCACTCCACCCCTTAATTAACTATGTCTCACAAGTGGTCCCATTAGAACTTAAATGTTATGAAAATTAGTCTTAAATATCCTCAATTTACCCAACAGAGCTGACTGATCTTCAACCATTTAACAGCAAAATTAGTTTAAACAAGGGTAAACCCTTAGCCAGGAGAGAAGCTTCCCTTCTGGGTTTTCTCCAGGTTCAATCAAGCTAACAAAGAAAGCAGCAGATCGTATACTTCATCAGACTGCATCCAGAAGATCGTGTGTTTCAGGTGATGAAGGTGTTTCTGATGGAAAGTGCGAAGGAGTGGCCAATTTTGCTTCTTTTCATCTCTGTTGTGAATTGCCAATGGGCAGTGCCAATCAAGCAACCAGCACAGATCTTAGACCAAGGTTACAGTGGTTATCTTTCTCTATCTTTTATCTTTCAGTTTCTTTGTCAAACTATACGCCGACTAAACGGATGGAAAAAGAATTATGTTCCCTTGTCCTCCACACACACACACCATAGCATCATGCCAGAGCAGAGTTGGAGCCAAAAAATACTTGTGATTACAGCAGAGCCATTTGACCCTGGAATGACTGCTGATTGTACCTTTTCTTGCTAAAAGACAAAAGCCAGATGTTGGCAGTTGTTCATTGGTTTTGTGTCCAGTGTGAAAGGAGTATTAGTGATCCAATCTAGTCCATGCACACATGACTCTGCAGCAAAGATTTAATTTGCAAGTGCCCTAACTTTATGGAAGAACAACACTTAAATGTAACTTTTATGAAATCCTGAGCACCCAATTATCTTGAAAACACTTGTTCTTCACAACCAAAGGATCCTGTCTCAGTCATACTACACTAAAATTTCTCTTCTGCAACTGAATTATTACATTCTTTTTCTTCTTTTGGCAGCTCTGTTTGGGTTAATTTAGAGTAAGTGAAATGTTAAGGGCATAAAGAGCACAATAAAGAGTCAGTGGCTGCTGGACCGCTCCCTTTGGGATACTAAACCCTGGTGATAAGTAGCGAACACCAGGAGAGGAGAGGATCTACATGGGCCCCTCGGCTATGCCTGATTGTTTGTGAGTTCACTCAGGACAATGGAAAAGCTCTGTATGTGTGTGTGTGCTTGGATGTGTCTGTGACGCAGACAGGAGAAAATAACTCTGTGTGTGTGAAAGAGTCACAGAAAGACTCGATGAGCTTATGAGTGTTCAAGTGAGCAAACAGACTGTAAGTGTAAAAAAGGATCGACCAGCAAGGAAGTAAACATGTTTGTGACCTTGCAACTTCACAATCCCGACAACATTACCAAAATGCTGGACACAAGTGAGCCACCGAGTACACAATGACACAATGCGATACAGCTATCCCACTTCCTCATATGACATCATGTACCGTTGGATGAGGACCAGCTCACTGAGTCCTTGTGGTTCCTTCCTGTTCTCTGTGCCTGCCGTAACCAGCCGACAGCCAGACAGGAAACGGCAGAAAAACCAGAAGGGTAACAAGGATATCCTAATAGAGTCCAGCCCATACACGGTCCCATCTGATATTCAGGGAATTAATGATACAGAACATAGATTCTTCTGCTGACTCGACACAGACTGCCAGTGATGTGAGCGTGTATTTCAGCATCGTTCGCATTTCAGTTTTGATTTATAAAATGTGACATTCAAATCTTACCCGATTACTTTTTATCTGAACGGATAACCATTTTCAACAGCTAATTTCACTAACTACGTGCTTGAATGGATTTATTATAAGACCATAACCTGAACACCATAAAACACTGTGTTACAATCAACCCTATATTCTATCTTTATCATCCAAAACGGGTTTCCAAAAATAAAAACACTGGAGCACATTTCCTGCCTGGTTTACCTCTACCTAAAAAGGCAATAGGCAAATCAAAGTGCAGCTGCAGAATCAACAGTGATCTTGCACAGTCAGTCAGCCTGGTCTGGTCTAAATACAAGGGTTAGATGCACAATGGACATGAAGCCAGAGGTTTCAAATGTTGGCCTTGTATATAGCCTTGTTTGTTCTTGGTGGGGTGGACTGGCCTCCAAACAGAACTTAAAACCATGTGACCAAAAAAATTCATCTTTGGAAGCAACACAATTTAAATTCTTACAGGCATAGTGGCAGCTCCTCTGTTCAACAGTGGGAACAACAGGGAGGGACTCCAGTCTCTGAACTATGAGATAGCCTAGTAAGGCAAAACCACAATAATAAGCCTGTGTGGAAGTGTGTGTGTGTATGTGCGTCTCCAATGTGAGTAGTGCGTGAGGCATGCTGCCAATGAAAGCCTCGCAGGGTGGAGCACACATCAGCTGCAGCTGCACAGCTGGCCACAGCAGACTAACATTGAGTCTGGATTGAGAAAAGGTCGGGCTGCCTCCCCCATGTTTGCCTACTGTGGGCTGGCATGGCTGCTCGTTTTCACTCTGCTGCCCAACAATCCGTTTGCCAAAACAGGGAAGGGGACCGGGACAAAACAAAAAGCAGGAAATGATGGGAGAAAAATGGGAAAACAGGATAGCAAGTGTTGTGACCACAGAAACACGGATTCCTGTTTAGAAAACTGAAGACATCCTAATAGTGCACAAAACACTGAACTCATTAAGTTATGTCAATACAGAGATTTTTTTCTTGTCATTGCTGGAACCGAAATATGAGGAAATGCTAACACCACATTGGTCAATGTGAAACTGAAAGAATCATACACATACGTTAACTATTCAGTTCCTGACTGAGAATATCATATTCTTGGAGTTAAGATTCTCAACCTTCATGTTCACTCTATAAAGCATCCATTGATATTTTCAGTACTTAATATAACAGAAACATCAAGTGTCATCTTGCCGAACACACCTGATTTATTACAAATAAGAAAGGCGTTGACATAAGCTGGACGTTTTACACTGAATTTCACACACCAGCTCGTTAGAGTATAAATACTAGCGTGGGCCTGAGCTGGTGAAATTGTTAGACGCAGTAACTGCTGTGGTGTATGTGAGGAGTCAGGCTACAGCGTACTTTCCCGTGTTCATTTCCCCTGTGGCTGCAGGTCATGTAGGGGTCTCCATTTCAGCTTAAATGAGGTCACCAAACAAGAAGAAAAGCAAGCCCAATACAAATGTTTGTCTTTTTCTTTGGCTCATATACATTCTTGGGAAGAAAAGGGAACATCGCTGCACCTTTGTCACGTTACATAGGCCCAGCGAGTAAGCCACGATGATGTGTCTCTTCTGTCAGAGCAGCCTCGGCGTGGCTGACAAAGGCAGATCACTCGCAGGTTGTGGAGGTCTTAAGTTTCATGGGGCCCATCTTGAACCATTTTTCTCTATGCAGGATTAAACTGTGTTTTGAGTGTGTGTTAGCACTATTTGCCTAATCAAACCTGTTTCTTATAAACTATAATCAGTGATGTGCACTCTCTAGCCCTACGGCTCAGTATAAACATGGGGACTTAATGGCATTATAATAGTTCTTCCTCAGCTAACATTATGCTAGTATCTGTCCAAATACTGCAGGAGGTGGTGCATGTGTAACAGGTGCGATTTTTTTCCTTTGACCCTTTGGCTGGGTGTTCTACCACGAAAGAGAAAAACAAGGGAGTGGTGACTCTCCAAAAACGTTGGAGAACAGGACAAGACTTGACCTCAACTACACCTTGCTTGTCTTGATGACGACACCAAAAGATATGGTCTGATATCTTGTGGATTGCGTTATCGCAATGCTAAAACCAAGTGATTTCATCCCTGCCAATATTGGGGATCTATTCTTTGGTTTCGCCTGCTACCGCTGTTCAAACATGTTTGTTTTTGTATAATGATAAAGCACATAAATGCCTTTTCCAAAAAAGGTCTTCCTTCTTCCCAAGAATGTGATTAAGCATAAATGACATGCAAGTGCTAATTTGTTGCTTCTAAGTTATAAACGTGTTTCTGCTAGCAGAGATCCAGTAGTGACGCTTTCTTTTTTTTCTGTTTCTGTTTCAGTCAGCATAAATCTATAAGGAGCACTAACAGCAGTCTGGCTTTTATTCCTTGTCTTTTAGTCACATTAAACAGCTGCCTTCTACCTTTCAGTGCTGGTGATGGAAGTGATCATCCTGCTTAAAAGCACAGCCTCACAGAAGAAATCCTCTGACTGTATTAGAGCTCACTGAGAAACCCCCACCAAGAGCCATGACAGATGCCTGATAGCCATCTCTCACTTTGTTATGAACAAGCATGGTAGAAGGACACAAGTAAAGCATCATGGCTCATCTGTTTGGACAGACTTTGCCCCCAGCTAATAGTGGAGGTCTGTGTGTCTGCTAATGCTAGAAGTTGGTACAGCAAAGGCCATGGATTTAAATGGTGATACGACTGTTTGCACAGTCACCTGGTTACTTGATAAGAGGACAACCACCGATATTAAGACTCCCCCAGAGGTTTATCATGGCTCCCTGATTGGGATAATCAATTACATTAAATTGTTTACATAACTTCAGCTTCAGTGAATTCTAGGAACAAACTGCAACTCAATTAAATTAAATGATATTAATTGTAGGACCTGGAGGATTCTCACAGAAATCCCTCTGGGCCAGAACACAATAACAAGCCAACAACATGAGACCTCGACAGGACTATGACAGTCTGGACTCATCTGCATGTTGTGTGTTGTGTCTGGGCGAGTCAGGCACAAGTTTCTTGTGTCAACACAGGAAAATGTCAGGATCAAGTCATCACTTGACACCCAAGCACAGGGCACCTTTCCTTAAATGTGAACTTTGGAGATTTCTTTTCTCCATTTTTGTCTGCACCCATTTTCTCCCCTAAAATGTTTTCAGAAACATATTTTAGTATTCATTCAGCTGGAACAGAGAAAGACAGTGAACCAAAAGTGATGCCATGTTTCTGTATTATGAAAACAGAGCCTGAAAAAACTCAGATCAAACTGTAAAACAAGGCAGTGATGATCCTGTTTATTGTCTAATTCTGTCCTATTTCTGGTTAAAAACAATCTCCACCCATCAATGCGAGTGTTTTATTATCCGGTGCAGCCCAGTGCATTCTGGTTGTTGTAAGTTTTCTTCCTTTTTAGCAAAACCGAAAACCACTGCCCTTTTTCTCTGGTCATGTAGGACCAATTTAAAAAAATATCTGTCTTTCTAATGTATAGAAAGCCCATTTTCTTTAACACAAGGGCCACTTTCCAGTGGTGAAAAACAAGGTCTAGGCTTTAATGGCTAGGTGCACCAGCTCTGTGGCAAGGCCAGCTACATGCAGCAGACCTGCTGGTGACTACCCTCTGGGGACAAAAATAAAATGCTCTGGAGGAAACAATCCATAAGTAATGAGTAAACACAGTTGGGTATGGCTTTCAGATAGGCAGAAAAGTGAGTCTTTATCCCCTTTTAGACATCAGAATTACCAAATCCAGCCTTTTAGAAGCCAGCATAGCTCCATTTTTAGCAGAGAATGGGTTGTCCAGATGGTGACTGGTGGGGTAAACCATCTGAGCAGCCACAGCCAAAATTTACCACCACTTAACTGCCATCCTGTCTGTCTTTGACACTGCCACTCTATAATGGGCCAAACTGCTGCCTGTTTAGCACTGCAGTTTTAACTGTTTCAGAAATAAAGGAAAAAAAGCTGCCCGCCAATGTGCCAAACTGCACTTCCCTTCCATTATAGTTTCTTATTGCCTGCTGTATTATTCATTTGTCTCAATCCAGGCAATGTTTTGCTCCTGCACCGCCTCACACTGCTGCAGCACTTCTTCTTTCAGGGCTTTAAAAAGACAAGCAGGCCAGCCAGGCATGCTCCGGCAGCTAGCTGGGCCTCTGCGCCAGATAAAAAAAAAAAAAAAAAAAAGGTGAGTTGTTCACATTCCTGCTTCATGCACAAACCAAACCCCCGATGTCATACACACACACTCCTTCTGCACAAATGATTGAGTTGTTTGTGTGTGGTCCTCCTGCCTCCTGTGTGTTGTTTTCTCTAGCCTCGCTTTAACCAGGAGAGTTGGAAAGTCACAAAACTGCCTACATGCCACCCAAAACTCCTTTTCCCAATTACGAACAAAGCAAATCATGTGGGGTGTGCAGGTGTGACAACAAAGGACTACTAATCATTTTATCACAACGGCCATCTGATATGAGATAGCTAGGTAAGTTGTTAGATGCTGTCAAACGTCCATGAAAAGTAAAAACAAACTGGCATGCAAAGTGCTGGAGAAAGCCACACTGAGCCACAGAGGGACAGTGCAATGACTGACAGGCATCCACTTTATGTAAGACTGTGTTTTCATAAGAACAAATGATGGCCTGGAGGACAGGACATCTTTATGAGATCTTTCCTGGATTCATATCAAAACTCTGAGCGGGCCTGTGTAAGATCTTCCTCACTACAGTTAATGTCCTTCTGTGTATTCGGTTACTCTCTCGCTCATTGTCAGCTTGGGTACCAACATATCTGTTTTTGGTCATAAGACAGAAGACAATTTCTTCGGTTTAATGTGCGTTTCTTCTGTAATTCTTTTTCCAAAACACATAAAGCGTTTAATTACACAAGGAGTAAAGTGGACCTTGCTTCTTTTTTTTTTTTTTTTTTTTTTACAATCAGGGGAGGGTTTGTTTGAGTGAGAGGACAGCAGGCCAACTGAGCCCCACTACTACTATAAAAGGAATGTGATGGGGAAGGGAGGGCCACTGCACCACCAACATTATAAGCCTATCATCTTACCACCAAAAACAAAAAAAAAAGGAGGCTGAATGCACAAACCAAACAACAAATATAAAGACAATCTTGCTTACCCCAGTCCAGAAACTCGGTGATATTCTTCTCTCTCCTGAGCGGGGAGTTGTTGCACTCATCGTAGAGGCACACCAGGATATCCAGCAGCGTCTCCACACTCAGGCACTGGCCATTAGACTGAGCTGGCCCGTCCAGGATCAGCTTCTCCAGCTTCTTCAAACGCACCTCTCCCGACATGATTATTCCGGCTTGTTGGTTTTTGAACTAATGATGGTGATGAGGTGGTGGTGGGGGAACAGCAGACACCTCCTCGGCCTGTTAGTTAGCACAGAGGGGCCTGTAAAAATAAGTTCTCTCACCTTGAATATGTCTCAAAAAATGATAATAAAAACTTTGAGTTGAGGGGAAGGCCGGTGGCTAATTCCTCGTTAAAATCGGCCTATTCATGATCTCCCTCTCGAGATCCAGTATCTAAGAGGTGGATAAGACATGTAGCACTTCCCCATTTTATAATACCTATCCCCACAGGGCATATACGAAAAGAAGTAGTCACAATTACAGACCCTGGCTGCTCCGGGCCGGTGGATTTTTTTGATGAAATCCCAGCGTTAGCTTGCAGTTTTCTGGTCTTCTCCGCTTGGGAAAATGTATACAAAAAAAATGGAGTCGATGCTGTTTCAACAGATCCCCCTGAGTTGTTGTGGCGGATATTTGGGACTCTCCATTCTTGCAGCAACCCAAAAATGCAAGGCAGATCTGCAATGCTACAAAGCCCGAGCGCCCCTCCTCTGCTCTGCTCCAGGAATGGAAGGGCGACACAGGCTTAGTTAGCAGCCTGCTAGGTTAGCTATTTAGCTAGCCAGCGAGCTAACGTTAACGTTACTTTTCCCCGTTCCTAACTGCCATCGTCGCTCCTTCTCTCCCAGGAGTTGACGTACAATCTTTCACAGTGTTGTCGGAGCTTAACTGATTTTTTTTGTCTTAGCTATGTTTCCATCCAACTGTGGGGAAAGAAAAAGAAAAAAAAAAATATTCCCTTGTTTTCTCAACTCAATGCTGGCAGAAATGTTCTTTAAATCCCAAATCTTCGTCCAGAAACCAAAACGTCTCTTTTTCTTCACAGTTGTTCAAAAAAAAAAAAAAACGACGGTTGCAGTTCAAGAGTTCCAGTAAGTTAGCCGTTACAAAATGCGGGTCCTTTTTTTCTGAAGGTTACAGAGGAGCTCGTTTCACGTCAGGAGGAGAAGCTGTAGTCTAGTCTTGCTTATTCCGAATACGGGACACAGCCTAAACTCCCTCTTGTCCTTCCCGTCGCCTGCCTGCCTCCCCCGCCGGTCGCTCGCTTCTTGCCGTCTTTGCACAGTCAAGCTACCAGCGAAGCCTGCCGCCAGAGACTCACGTAGGGAAAGACAGCCGAGCAGACAGCGCTAACCGCAACGCCGCGGTGGATTGTGGGAAAAGTAGGGCCTGGTCGCGAAGTATGAATGGGATGAAGAAAAAAAAATGTCAGTTGGCTCGCGAGGTTGCTCATAACACATTAAAAACACACATTTTGAATTTAGAATACTTTACATCTTTCTAACTCGTGGAGAATGTCTCAGCCGTAACGCTGAACGTTAAGCGTCGACTTCTTTTATTCTTTTTCCCCCAACTTTCACGCATGCGTAGAGCGCTGAATCCCCCCCGAATCGGCCATCTTTGCTGCGCCGTAGCGTGAATCCGCCCATTCCTTTACAGCTAGCAGCCCATCTCCTAGCTTTGTAGCATCTCTGTTCGCTGCTGCAGGCAAAATCCCAGATCATCATCATGGCGCCCGGCACAGCATCTGCTGTGGTGCGGAAGGGGATGGAGGGGCTGGAGGGTGGGGTGGGTGGAGGGGTGGAGGCTGTCAATATTGTGAATGGAAACTGCGGGTTGTCTGTCAGTCTGCTGGTGACGTGGTGCGGAGCGGACACGTTTTCTCCTCCAGACAGGAATAATAATGACTGCTGCTGTCTCTTTAATTGACTGCAGAGCAATATGTGCATGCAGATAAACCTGTGTGAGCAACCATCACAGTATGATAGGTTACCTTTGAGTGTGTGTGTGTGTGTGTGTTGCAAATGCACAAACTTACACAATTCTGACATTTTATGGGAGTTTATGGCGCCTCAGCTACAAGTTGAGTATTGTGTGCATGTGTAATCACAGCTATGTGAGGTCCCAACAGGCCTTCTGACTCATATAATGACATATTTTCACATTTCTTATACTTTGACTGCTTTTTCCGTCCGTCAACGTCAAGGTGTGTTCAACTTCGTCAACCTCCTGGACTGTTCTCACGGGTTTAGAGGAGTTTTTAATGCTGAGAGCAAACTCTCTAAGACAAACAAGGCTTGTAGGTCAGAGTGAGTCAGACATGTTCTATATGCACAGATCCCTAAATAAGAATTAAGCACAGACATTAAATCACACAGACGGGTTTCTGCAGGTGGAGGCTGATTTGCACTCATGTCTCTGTTCTAATAAACCTGTTGGCCATCACACTGGCTAATAACAAACTGTAAGAAAACAATAATAGTCATGCATTTAATGTGATCACAGAAATCATGAAAGCACAGAGCAAAGACTGGTGTTTTACAGTGTCACACTTCAAATGGTTTTATTCTTGTTGGGAAACGTCCCATCCTTTTGAAGTGTGGTGCTTATCGCTTGCTCAAAGTACATCTATTAATGATTAACGGCCCTCGTAGCAACTGAATCTTAGGGAGGCGGGGGAGGCAGACAGAGAAGCCTTGTGTTTTTGAGCCTGTCGTGCCGCACGACATGAAAGAATAAGCTTCTATATTTGAGAAAATATTCAAATGTACGTCTCGCTGCACAGCCAGGGAGAAGAAAAAAAGACACAAAGACGCGCTGTGATGAAATAAACACACAGAGAACAGCTCAGCGTGCAAGATGTGTCCAATAAAACAGATTTTGATGGTGACCGAGTGTAATTTGAAGCATACTGCGTTGGCATGACTGTTTATCAGAAACAGCCACACGACAGTTTATATAGTCCGACCACTCAGAGATGATGGATCGTCTGGTTTTTGGAAATACATTGTGTGTTAAAGCACACAGTCGACAGTGTACGACAACACAACAACAATACAGAGGAGGAGAAAACATCTTCGCTCCCTCGCTTTCTTTCACAACATTTATGACTCTCTCTCTCGTGTGGAGCTGAAGAGCCGGGTCAGGAAAATTCACATACATCATGATATATATTATAATGTTACTCTAATTCAGGTGAGTTTCAAAGAGGCACTTTGTGGTTGTGGAGAGGAAATTCAAACTCACGATTTTTGATACTTACAATATGAATGAGGTAATAACACAAACTCAGAGATATTGAATAAACAAGCTGTTTTTAGAGGAAAATAAGGTCCCGTTTGAAGCTAGAAAGGTGGCAGGGTCCGCCACATATAAACAAAGTAAACAGTATGAAATTGTGTTGTCCTTTAAGGTCAATGAGGATCTTTCTCTTCTCATTAAAATGTATTTTTCAGAACTACGGAGTGCTCCTTTAAATGATGAACTTTGGTTATGGATTATTGTTGATGTACCAGCTCCTCTTTGGGTTCAGTATTCATCTACAGCTCTTCTTCAGTTGTGGATTGTCTGGAGATGTTCATCACTCTGGGCGGGTGTGAGAGTTAAATACTTGAGCCTATCATCAGCCGTCAGCTGTACGTTTGGGTGTGGTGACCATTTTTAATCACTTCGACCTGATTAAGGGATCAAAACGTCGACTGTTTGAATACGTTTATGTTCTGGAGCCAGTTTGAAGCTGATGTCGTCGATGATGTCATGACAGTAAATAAATGGAGCTCACTATAAAGAGCAGCACTGGTGATTTAGAATATAGCATGTCCAGTTACATAATAGATATGAATTATATTTATTGTTACATATATGAAATGCATTAACCAGTTTTATAAGGCATGTAGTTTTATGCCTTGTAAGCTGCCCTTTTGACATATTTCTGGAGATAACGTATTAAAATGAGGCTTCTAGGCTCATTAACAGTTTTTGTTTTGTTGATCAATAATTACTAAATGTTTAAAGACATGTCGTTTTATCCTCTTTGAAAGATAACTGATGAAAATGAGACTCTTAATGAGCATCGTCCCCATCGAATATACATCAAAATATAAATAAAGGAGTTCTCCTGATTGAAGGTTTTAATCTTAATCTTGTGAGAACAGACTGAACAGTTTCATGGAAAATGTCCCAACATAGAATGAAGTCTGCAAAACATTTCTTTATGATAAAACACTTTTCTCCCAAACTACTGAAACTGCTGGGGACAAAAACAAAAAACACAAAGGAACAAAAATAACACAACAGCTTCATAAAACGTGTCCAGCGTGAGATCAGAACAGGTTTAAACGGTGGGTCGGTGGGTTGAGTTTGTGCACCAGCGTCAGACACTTTTAGCTCAACAACTACAGCGAAGATGTTCCTAGAAAGTGTTCACAAGTTCTTTTCAAATCAATCTGACATATCAGGATCTCTGGTGTCTCTTCTGGAGGGTCGTGCTGGACGAGCCGTCCTCGTCTACTTCAGATGTTTAACAGAACATGAGCGGAACATTTGGGTTTGGGTGAACTTATCCTTTAAATCAATAAAGAAAACAAGGTTGTGGTGGAGAAATCAATCAGCTGATAGCCGGCACGTGTGAACTTGTGACGCGATCGATCCCAGCATCGATTGGTGTTTTAGTGTTTGTCTGTTTTTTAAAAATGTTGACGTGACTTTTCCAAATGTGTCACTATAAATAAAGTGTTTTTCCAGGTGGATGTTCCCTTTAAAGGCTCCAGCTGTTCACCGTGTAACCACAGCGCCCTCTGCTGCACACATCAGCCCAGTGCAGCTCTCAGGCGGTTGTCAGGTCTGTCGACCTTTTCTAAATGTTGGTTTCGGTCTTTTGATTTGATTTAATCTGCAGGAACACTCATCCATAAAACTGCATCCTATCTGTGTGTCACGCGTGTGCTCAGGTCTCTCCTGTGCACCGCAGCTTCAGCTCTGTCGACTAATTAAAGGTTAATGAAAATATTTATTGTTAGTCCTATCTAATCATGTCTGATCCCATTTAAGTCTACGCTGGGATTAAACCCTGTGAGCCGTCATCAGCTGTGTGAAATGCAATTAGACCGTCCTGTCCTGCAGTACTGCTGCTGTCCCTGCACAGGTCTGGCGCTTTTTTTTTTTACCCCTCTGACAGACTGATCGATGATTATTGGCAGAGCAGCTCGATGCACTGATCCAAACTCTGCAGGAAAGGTTGTATGGGCCATTAAGATGCAAACTAGATAAGCTCAATTCCCCAAATATTTGATATTGAGATAAAGCAGCCAATAGCAGATCAGGAAGTGGCTGACAATAGAGCCATGATGTGAATAATGAGGAGTTTGCACTGACCACCAACACAAGTCCAATATTGACTTTCTGGAGCAGCTCCGCCTCGTCCCCATGCAGGGAGGCTGCAGAGGAGATGCTCACATATAAAATGTGTCTGAGGAGAAAAGAGTCCAGCTGCAGTCAGATGTTCCTCTGTTAACGTTCCCCCTCTCAAATAAGCATTTAAACCCTCCTGTAACACAACAGAGGGGATTCCATGTTTCACAAATGGAAGGGAATGACCTATAAACTGGACTTCTTTTGAATGCAAATGTCTGGATGTTAATTAACACCTGAGTTGTTGATTGTGGGAGCTTGTTGGCCTTTGATTGAAAAGAAATGGCACCTCGGAGCATCAGATGTGGCTTTGAACCAGGCAGTGAGTCTTTGATTGGCATGGGAAGGAAGAAAGACTGAGAAATATCACACAAAGGCCATCTTAATTTCCCGAATTAGGGGTTGTAATGTGAGGGGAGAGGAGGAGGACGGCAGAGGTCATCAGGGACCGAGACTTTGGTCTGTGGCTGGACTGGACAATGGATGTGCTCTGAATTCACATGTCTGCTCTGATGGTTCTGATCCTCTGCTGCTCTGAGGGAAACTTTTAATGTTCAGCATCATTACAGAAGAGATATGAATCATTGGAAAACACTGATTCACCGCTCGAGACACGATTTAACCACATTGATAAAGTGTAGAAATATAAAACATGTTTAATTCCTTTTTGGGATCCTTCTCTAACATATGCAGTAGGATGACAGATGGAAAATAGTTTTTTTGGCTCAATTACAGTATTTTTCTGTTAATCAACAGTTGATTTTATGATTTTTAAAACATGCATTTTATAAAACATGTAGTTTTATTCTTTTTTAAGGTCTTTTTCCAACATATGCATGAAGATAACAGATGAAAACGAGGTTTTTAAGATAATTTACAGTGTTTTTGTTCAACAACGATTCTTTTTTATGATCATGAATATGAGTTATGATTCTTTAAATGCTATTTTCCTTTTTTGATATATCGCCAACAGATTGAAGATGAAAGTTATGTTGTTAAGGGTCCTAACCCAAAAGAAAATAAGGCTTTTATGTTAATTTACAGCATTTTTTACATCAACAGTTTATTTATAAGCATGAATATGTAATTTTTTATATGACATTTAGTTTTATTCCTCATAGGCTCCCTTTTTGACATATTGCTGGAGATAAGGTATTAAAAATGCTTA
>OMLP01013766.1:16987-32760 GCA_900302685.1 Spondyliosoma cantharus
GTTTTTTTTTTTACAGTTTTTTTGTTAACTGATGATCACTAAATGTTTTAAGACACGTAGTTTTATTCTTTTTAAGGGATGACTGATGAGAATTAGGCTCTTAGACTCAGTTTTTCTTCGTTTGGTTGATTAATGATCGTCCCCGTCGAATAAACTCATAAAATATAAATGTAAGAATGAATGTGAGGACAGACTGAACATTTTCGTCCCAACTTAGAATGAAAAACTTTGATTATAAATGAGACCGATGATCAAACTACATGTGCACAATTATGTGTGTGTGTGCACAAATATAAGAAGCTGCAAAACTTGCGTGCAAAAAAAAACCTTCTGTCATGTATTTGTAGTAAAATTGCAATTAATCATGTAAAAACACAAACACAGCATCATTTGTTTCATCATCATCATCATCATCATCATCATCATCTAGGTATTATTACTTTGCAGTAAATCTTTACACACATGCCGTCTTTTAAATCTTTATTTCTGCAGCGTTTGAACATATTTATTTATTTATTGGTAGAAACATGATGTTGCTGGTTTCATTGCCAGTATCTTGTTTTGCGTTCATTCATTGAGGAGGTTCATTTTGTCTTCCAGAAGTTTTAAAGAACCTTTTCCGACGGATCGTCTCGTTGCTCGAGGAGGAAACTAACGAGTCACTTTCTTTTTCTGTCTGTGCTTGCTTGTCGGTGTTGCTGGTGTCGTGTGGTATCAAGTCTGCAGCACTAATTAATAATTTGTCTTGATTTGTAAGATGCAGCCACTACACTGTATCTGGAGTGAGCGGGTCTGGCAGTCATCTGTCATTTGCTCTTCCTGTGTGCTCCTTAAGTCTGTCTGACATCTCTAAGCAAACATGGGCCAATACACAACCTCAGGCAGGGCCTTCTGGGCAGCCAGTGAGAGCAGCCCTCTTCTAATGTTTGTGTGACAAAAAAGGCAAGGCAAATCCTCGCAATGGAATCAGATAATCACCAACCTGTGAAGAGCCTGCCCCAATCCACATCCACGCCGGCCCCTGGATTAACTGTCTGTTTGGCTAATAATTTTAATCTGCTGGAGAGGGCCAAGAATGGGTGACAGGGCTCGGAATAAACATCTAATCCTCTCGTCCCCCTCCTCCCTCGGAGCTCTGCACCACTTCCTCCTTGACCCCCTTGTTATACACTTGCACCAAAGTAAATATGACCGCAGAGCTCGCCGGTTTTGTCGTCCTGATCTCGGTCCACCTCTCTGCGCTGGACAGAACAGCCCTGCAGCCACCCAGACAGAAATAAGCCCCGCCGTGTGACAGACTGTTGCCAGACTGCCCCGGCATGACTGACATCGTCCAGTGGAATGTACACGTCGGAGTGTGTAGACAAGGCTGCGACTCAAGAGAGGCCGCTTCAGGTTCACGGGGTCAAGAGATGTCTGTCTGGGACGCATGTGGAGCAGCAGAGGACACGCTTCAGACTGCAACAGAAATAATTGAGTATCAAGACACAAAGACGACTCGGCAGTTTGTTCATCTGTGTGAAATAAACACTGCAGTGGAAACAGGATTCAGAAGAAGAACCTCAGAATACCAGAAAGAGCTTCACCTCCCTTTGGCAGAGACTTAACTCTGAATCAGATAGTTAGACAGAGTTTTGAAAGTGATATTTATACTTTTTGGCATTCAATATTTAAAATCTGACAGATTTCCTGCCAAATATAACAGTGTTTCTACTGATTTAAACTCTGTGATACATTTTGGTTTCAAAGACAGTTGAACAACTCTATAAACATAAAACACACATTTCACAATAAAAGATAAATCCACGTTCCCTCATTCAGCCAAACCAGCAGAGCAGATTTCAGATGCAACACAGGCCTCCAAACATCACACAGCACAGTTTGAGCTGAACTATGGTGAGATTGCACCTCCAGAATACGGATGGCACTCGAGTCTAATTGTTGCTGTTTGAAGTATGGCCACTTAGATATCCTGTTTAGGATGGGGCTGTATTGTCGCACCTTTGTTCTGATAAGGGTCCCTGCCCCCATTGACAAAGTGCGAACGACTGGGAGGGCCGCAACAATATAAGGGGCCGGAGGAGTGTCAGAGGGACACTGTCTGTCTCTGAGCGACTGGTGCTACTGTTGCTGCTCTTGATCACACTGAAGTTTCTGAGTCATGGATTTCCTCCGCGCTTGTGTCCTGTGCACGGCTCTCTTCGGACTCGCCAAGGCTTTTACGCATGAGGATATGAAGGACGCGCTGCTGCAGAAACTCGGGTTGGATGAAATCCCTAGAATCCATAAGAGGGATTTGGAGAATCTGGTTGTTCCGGCACACATCAGAAATAAATACTTGTCCATGCTGAAGATGCACCAGAGCAGGAGACGCAGATCTCTGCCCAGCCTGGCGGGCATCCTGAGGGGGATCCCCGGCAACGCAGGTAAGAAGCTCGCTCATTTATGAAATATGCAACATGTAGTTTGTAGGAATTCATATGGAAATAGTTTTCACACATGCACCAGTTGATTTATGTGCGTAATTGCGACGCTTTTTTGCGTGAAGACTATTTTACGCACCGGAGTCAATTTACAAAACAGTCAATTTAAGCTCCTTGAGAGAAATAATCACCTAAACGCTTGATTTGCTCTGTTCTTTAGATATTTCCGGAGAGTATGTGTATTCTGACACCACTCGGCATCGCATGGTGTTCGACATGGAGGCGAGAATCCCGGATAACAGCGAGGTGACCATGGCGGAGCTGAAGCTCTACCAGCGCGCCTCTTACCACAAACGCTTCGCGGTGGAGAAGAAGAACCACCGGCCCGTCAACAACGCCCGCGTCAGCATCTACTGGGTGGAGGTGCTGCCAAACGGATCCAACCGGACATCGCTGGTAGATTCACGGTAAGGCATCACTTTTCTCACGGTGACGTGTGGAAAATTAACTGGAGAGCAATTAAGAGGCGACATCATCCAGGACATATCCGCTTTTTTTGCCTCCTTTTAATTAATCGCTCTTATTTCTCATGTTAACAGGTTGATCCCCATTCACGAGACCGGCTGGAAGAGCTTTGATGTGACCCAGGCGGTGCACTATTGGTCCAAGACCCAGCAGAAGACACCTATGCACCTGGAGGTGTGGATCGAGGGCGAGAGACCTGGCAGCTACGCGGCAGAGATGGCCAAGAGTGTGCGCTTTACCACCCAGGAGCAGACGGACAACACCTTGGGGAAGCCCGAGCTCGTCCTCTACACACTCAACCTCGAAGAATACGGGTAAGGGCGCCTGCGTTTGATATACAGGATATTGTATCAGTGTGACAATTAGCCCATATCCTCTTCATTAGTAGACGTGTAGCAGTGTGACAGCAGGGTCGACTCATTCTCATGGTTTGTCTGTAAAACAACAACATAACTTCCTGTTTTTTACTGTTATTACTTATAAATTTTATCATCTATGCAGCCCAGATTCACCCACTAATACAATATGACATGCAGGGGTGTAGCTAACAGATCCCAGGCCCTCTGTGGGCCCCTCTGTCACAGCAGTCATCTGACTTCCTCTTTTCTTTCCCCCCCTCAGTTCTCGTGGCGACTGCGACCTCCACCAGAACAAAGACACCTGCTGCAGGGAGCAGTACTTCATCAACTTCCGCGCTCTGACTTGGACGCAGTACTGGATCATCGAGCCCGCCGGCTACCAGGCCTTCAGGTGCACCGGAGGCTGCAAACAGCCCAAGCGCAACTACGGCTACGGGGAGAGGCGGTGCACGGTGTCGGAGAGCGCCCCGCTGCCCATCATGTACCTGGTGAAGAAGGGAGACTACACCGAGATCGAAGTGGCCGAATTCCCCAACATGATTGTAGAGAGATGCGCCTGCACGATGGACAACGTCTCCATAGTATGAAGTGACGGAGAACAGCTGTAGTGCGCCTATAAAACAGACTGCTGGGAGGTATTATAGGAGTATTACAGTGTTCTTCACCGGGGTGTTGATGTATTTAATGGTTTTAAAACAACACGTGTAGTACTTTCTATTTAAATGGACATTTATTGAGAGTTTCACACACAACAGGCGGAACCTGCTGCCGTTGAACTCCCTCGACAAGCACTTTTATATATTTTGTAAATTTTGATATCGTTTTTTTATTCTCGGATTTGTGTGAGCTGCGTCGAACCCGCAGCGATCGTCCGAACTCTGTCCGACGTGTTATAATTCTCAAGCTGTACATAATATGAATGAGTTTATGTTTGGAAAAATAAAATATTTTGTTTCACTTAATGGCTCGGGGCTCTTCCTCTTCCCTGCTGTCGAGCGAGGCTGTCTGGCTCCATTCACATTCATGACCACATTCACATGCAGCCGCATACAGCCGCCTCCTCCTGCACCTCCTTATTTACACTGATAGGAAATTGTGGAGCAAAGCAAATAATTTGCCTAATGACAGGCGATCCTGTCGTCGACAATGACGGTCAAACTTACTTGTAATGCTTTATTTACAGTGGGAAGGAGCTACACGGCCACATACAGAGAAAACATGAGCTCCATTCACATTAAGCCAGATTGGGCCCTTCGTGTGTTTACATCAGACTTAGACCGGGCCAAACGTTGCTAATCAGGCCCAATACCTAATGCACTGTTTGCCGTCTGAGTGGGGGGTCTTGTCATTCACTAATATGCTGCTGATGGAGGTACACATGGTTCCCTGCCGAAGACAAGCGGCTGTCTGTCTGAGAGGGAAGTGGATTCCTAACATGCACCTCCAGCGACACCAGGAGGCATGTGGCTCTTTACAAGCATTCACCACCCTGTAAAGGGTTTTACAACTTTAAAGTAGAGTTAAAGTGCCTTATTATCACTTACAAAGTGATATAAATCAAAGAGTGGATACAAAACTGCATATTCACTCTTTTAAAAAGATGCACCTGAATCATTAACGTGCAGCCGACTGGCTTTAGATGTCACGTGATCAGTTAAAAAAAACCTGAAGTATAAATTCACCTGTATCTGTAGTACACATTGATTTGTATATACTGAGTCTGTTATTTGCAGGTTCTTGGTTGAACGAGCGGGTGTGAGAGCAACACTGAGCGATCGAGGAGTTCACAAGAGCTCGCTGCCTCTTGGTTCGTAATTTTTGCCTCCTGTCTGTCATTTTCCACTTCAGCCTGGCCGAGACGAGCAAGAGGTTGTTCTCCAGATTGTAATTTACGTCTGAAGCACTTTCCAGCTCTCTTTCTTCGCTTGACAATATGATTTACGTGCATGCTGGCCCTCGTATAACAAAGAAGTCCGTCGTAGCGTTAGCTCGTAGTTTAGATCAGATCGTGTGGCCGTTTGCTGTCATGACTTGATGTCTTGACATTGCAAAGAAAAAGAAAACACGATGAAAGATAATTGCGTGCCGCCGTGGCTCCCCCATGCAGCTGGGCCGCAGACCCCCCTTATGACCGGCCCTGGCTGTAAGGATAAAGGTGCATCTATCGAATACTTGCAAGAAAGTATTTTCTAGCTACATGAAGACAGTAAAAACCCGAAAACCTCTGAAAGAAACCTCTTCATACAAAGCACAGAGTCACTGTGTACCAGCTTCTTGAACTTTAATAGAGCTGAGACAAATTAAAAAAGAAATTACAATCCCAAATATTTTTTTTTTTTAAAACACAAATATCAAAAAACTGTCAGATAGAAAAGACAACAAATCTCAAAAAGTCTCCAAGCTTTTGCATTGTTGGTTTAATCATAAAAGACCTGATATACAACCTGCAACATAAAGCGATAAAAATAGAGTGTCTGTTGTACTTATAGGTTATACTGTAAACTCAAAGCTTTGCATTCTGCTAGATTTATGTATCCAGTACAATAAAACAGGAGGGCACAAACTCTCCAGACATTTAAATATAGTCGACAAGTCATCACACAGCAGTACTCGGGCAAACTAACACTTTCTTAATCACAATACAGTTATTACTCCAAGTCAATTAATTCATGAACATTCGTGCATGGTTGAAATAGTGGCGAAGTATTTACATGTTTATTAAATATCAACATGGGCAGGTAAAAAATAAAAGGAGGAAAGTATAAAGAAATGCGATGGACACACACACGACCACATGTTGTCTGATCTACTGTAATGGGTTTTTTTCTTTTAAGTTTTCAGTTCGGCTGATGTTCTGTCGAAAACACAAGCTGGGTGTCCTCAAACCAGCGCAGTGCGGTGGGACACATGAGCAGTTTGGATGAGGAGCTGCCGTTATTGCTGGGCCACACAGTCACCATCATGAGCAACTCTCCTCCCCCCCACAGCCATCAGTCTGAGGTCTTCACGAACTGTCGGCGGCGTTACTAGAAGTTGTGTTGTGATCCTGTGTAGCCCTTTTAGGTCTGCTGGTGAGAATGAGTAAAACCCTGCCTGCTTGCCTTCAGTCACGTTTGTGCTCAACTTAGCATCACCAGAAATTTGAAAATCATGGCATCAATATAAAATAAAATAAAAAAAGGCTTCTATTAAGGGTGTGGGGTTTTGTAATATTAGACTGAGCAGTGCTGTTTTTGTTTTTCAGAAGTCTTCTGCACTAAAAAAGGAACCGTTTAAAAAGACAATCTAGGAACCACACCTCCTCCTGAGAATCAAGCGTAGTCGTCAGTGCCCTAATTTTAAAAATAAATTAAAAAGACTTAATAAAAGGCATAATGTAGGACTAAAAATGGCTTACTTATATCCTCAAAATGGCTTGACTATAATACTTTCTCAAGCAAATGTACATTAGAACAGCTAAAGGCTTGGGAACGACGAATCAGACAGGACGCTTGAAAAGGTAATACTTCACTAATGAGGTGTAAACTGGGGCTCGTAGTGGGGCTGATGTCCTCCAGGTTTGAAGTAGCAAACTAGGACTCGGCCCAATCAAAGGTCTTTTACACACCTTTGAACTGAATCAAAAGTCATAAGCCAGGAAGAATGTAAAAAAGCCAACAAGTTGTTTATTGTAGGTCTATGGAGTTTAGGTTACAGATTTGATACTGGGAACAGAAGACAAAAACCTGCTGGAGTTCATTCGTAGCTTCAGTTTAACTGTTGGACAGTGGACACGTACAGTCTAACAATATAATCACCTACCATGCTTGTCGCTAATGAGCCAAGGTTCCTTTCAAATCATTTACTGTTTTCTTAAACTTCGCATACAAACTACGCAAAAAAAAAAATATTTACAATTTGTAATAAAAAAGCAGAACAAAAATCACAGCACAGATAAAATACACAACCCTGAAAAAAAAAAAAAAATCTTTCCCAACATTTGCCGGGCCGACGAAATGTTTCTGGTTCCTGATTTTACAAACATTAGATTTTTTTTTCTTTTAAAAGCACGTCATTTAAAAGTGGTAAAAAAGAAAAAAAAAATGAAATATACAACAAAAGAAATAAGCAGATGATTGAATGAGACTGAACCCACGTTGTACATGTATATAGATATAAAGCTTCAATTACACTCAGGGCTGGTCTCCTCTCTGACGTGGAATGTTGTCGCTCCATATCGCTCTAGTCGTCAGTTGGTGTGTTTTTTAGATTATTAAAAGTGGGCTCTAGGAAAAGAAATCAAAAAGCGGGTGGAGGGATGTTCCGTGGCTTGCGGTGGGTCTCCGTGTCGGCCACCAGTCCGTTAGAACAAGTGTCTTAGTAATATCCAGGCTGATACTGCTGGCTCCACGGCTTCTGGTTCCAGAACTGAACAGGACACACAAGAGACAACGTTCACTTTGTGCTTCCACTGGAAAGACTTCCAAAATGTATTCATGCATATGCTGCGTCTGCAGACTGTTCCTCTTTAGATATTAGAAAGCACCGACTTTAGCAGAGTGAAGACAAAACTAATAACATACAAGTCACAAAGCTTTTGTACTGATGTAGTTGAAATTAAGAGTGGAGGTGTTATGAAAGTGTTTCATTCACAAGTTTTATATTTTGGAGAATTAAAATAAAGTGGGAAAAAAGGAAGTTCTAAATCAAACACTGCTTTGTTGTGCTAAATATCGAGTGGTTCTGTGTTGTTGGTCAAATTTGGTTTTAAACGTAATCTGAATTGTCTTTAAGATTGACAGTGTGTGTGCAGAAATACTGACCCCTTGCTGCCAACTCTGGTTGAAGGCCTGAGCCTTGTCCATGCCGTTCCTGTTGCCACCATAGCTGCCGCTGTTCCTGTTGTTACCGAAGTTTCCGTTCTTGTTGCCGAAGTTGCCACGGTTACCACCTCGCTGATGATACTGGAGACAAAACAGGCACGAAATGTTGATGATGCATCTTTCACGGTGGTTACAAACACTGGGTCTGAGGATGCATGGGTGTCATGATCAAACCCACCTGTCCACCAGGATGGCCCCTGTTTCCACCGCGGTTCATGTTGCCTCCACCTCCTCTGCTCATGTTCCCTCTGTGCATTGGGCCGCCTCTGTTCATGTGTCCACCCCTGGGTCCCATGTTGCCCCTCATCGGGCCGCCTCTGGGGGATCCGCCCAGGCTGGGAATGGGACCGCCACCGCGGTTATAGTTTCCACGGCTGTGGAAGGCTCCTCTGAAGGGTGGGGGAGGCAGGAAGCCACGAGGTGGGCGGTTGAAACCACCGCGAGGGCCAGGAGCTGCAGAAACATCAGAAACCGTGTTAGTTAGGATGACTGATTTAAACGGCTGTACGTTTACTACAGCAGAATATTTATGTACGTCCCACAACGTCAATCATACCTCCTCTGAAGTTGCCTCTGTTCTGGAAGCCTCCACGTCCGCCACCTCTCTGTCCTGGTCCACCACCACGGCCAAACTGGTTCTTGCCTCCCCGGCCACCTCCACGCAGGCCACCGCCTCTTTTTGGTGTCGTGCTTCCCTGGTTGGGTTTCTTCTCAGCAGGCAGTGCGGTCTTGCTCTCCTCTTTGTACTGTTCCAGCAGCTTGGCAGCCTCCTCCTTCTGCATCTCAGCATAGATGACCTCACTGAAGCTCTCTCCCTCCTCAGGCAGAGAGTAGAAGCCTGTAATGGAAGGAAGGAAAGAAAAAAAAACATGATTCAAAAACACTGACGTCGACAGAAAAAGAGTGACCCAGTAAACGTTTTAACCACTAAGTGTACTTCATGGCCCCAAGCTTTTTTTTTTTTTTTTTACCTTTCATTTTGAGGACTGCGTGCTCAGGCACTTCTTTGCCGTCACTCTCAACCTTCTGCTGGACTCTCTGCTTGTAGTCCTCGTCTGAGGGGCAGACCACCACGGCCTTACGCTGGAAGCCTGCAAACAAGCACATCTTCCTCTTCTGGCCTGGTGCAGACAGGTTAGTCTGGAGGAGAGGACAAAAAAGGCTCAATTATGCGAGTTCAGGGTTTTCACAAACATTTTAAGGCTTGGGCACGGATCATTTTGGGCACCACCTCATCCAGATCAATGCTAAATCAAGATGCGAGCATCAGAAATGGTTCTGTGACTTTTCCCAGTTCTTAAAGGTCACTTACATGATCCAGGATGTAGTTCCTCTTCTTGCGAGCAGCAATCTCGATAAACTTTCCCAAGAAAAGCGGTGCTCGCTGGGAAATGGCGGTGAGTTTTGTAATGTCCTTCGACTGGCGCTTCAGGCTGTTGATCTGCAATAAATAGAAAAAAGATATGATTAGATTTAGATTTAGTTAAGAAAAAAAAAAACACCTAGAATCATAGGAAACAAATTGAAAGACAGTTAGAAGTAGCCGTGTTTATCAGTACTGACCATCATCTTGTCCACAATGGTGTCACTGCCTAGGATGTAGTATTTCCCAGGGTTCTCCTGGACATGGTTCTTCACCCATGTGGTCTTTCCTGAGCCTGGCAGACCGACCATCACGATTATCTACACAACAAGAAAGGTAAAGAATAAATTAAGGTCTCCCAATGCAGACTTTAAACATTTGAACACTGAATATCATAGTTATGAAGATCAATAAAGAATATGCTTACCTCGCAGTCAGCCTTGGTCTGTGGCCCCTTGAGCCCCCGGACTCTGTCATCCACAGGGATCTGCTGCAGGAAGGTGTATCCCTGTGGCTGAGGGAAGTACGGCGTCTCCATCTGGCCAAAGTTGAACTCCACAGCACAGTTGTGGCAGATGATGTGGGGGAACAGGGCCTGGCCATTCAGGCTGTCCTTGCTAAACTGGAAAGCGACGGCCGGCTCTCCGCCGTTCTTGGCGAAGGACAACACCACCTCGTCACCCTCGAAGTCCTAAACAAAGAGAGCAAGATGCAAAGTTGTTTTATCGTGTCGTGAAATATTTACCAGTCATTCTAACAAATTAATGTTTATTTTCAACATAAAACAGCCGGCAAGTCAACATTTTGTGTGAATTCTTTCTTCTTATAAAACATCAGCATCCTTCAGTTTAACACATTAAATAATTAAATGTAGTCACATTATTCTACAAAGAATCATCCTGTATGCATCTTTAATTCTTATATTACTTGGCTTCCATCTACTTAACAGATGCTCTGATTTAACTGATAAATACAAGCAGCATTCATGTCTTACAATAAGGCAGCAGATGACATCATTCTCCTCGTAGGTCTCTCCAAAGTCCTCCGTCACACAGTTGGTGGTCTTCTTGCCTTTCCCAGAGTATCCGTACGAATGCTCCTCCTCACCTGAACATTAATAGCAGAATACATCATTGTGAGCAGCAGCAGACAGAATATTGCTGAATGAACACATCAGATCTCAGTCAAGGATTGTTGTCATGGTGTGTGAATCATCTGCTGGCAACAAGCCAGCCACCATTACTATGATGCAGCCGGAGCCATTTTGCATGAACGCGTCATGCTGCTCGTGAACCACCAGAGGGACCTCTTGAGACAAACCGCCTTTTA
Source organism: Spondyliosoma cantharus (assembly GCA_900302685.1). NCBI lineage: Eukaryota > Metazoa > Chordata > Actinopteri > Spariformes > Sparidae > Spondyliosoma > Spondyliosoma cantharus. The sequence goes on from OMLP01013766.1 coordinate 27,849, forward strand.
CAGATGATTCACAGCAGCCTCAGTTTTTAGTGTCCTGTTATTTGGCAGACCTTCACCCAAAGATTTCATGCAAGGACGAATTTCTTATATATAATATCCAATTAGTGTAATGCACTGTTAAGTATATTTTAAAACACACTGCAGTATTTTGAGCCCTACACATATTCTGCATGATGAATCATAGCAAATGGCTGCACTGGCCGGGTCACCATTTTGTGTTATCACAATATGAACGATATCCAATCATGTTTAAGTCTTTATAGACATTAAATAAACTGAAATGATCTGTTTCTGTACACCACATGTACTGTGGTCAAGTGGAAATTATTTTGGCAACATGTTAAAGCAGCGCTGCCAAGGGTGAATGGAAAGTTACAGCTGCACTTAACACTTGATTCCAATAATACTGAATGACCCAGTCAACAGTACCAAACACTGACGCCTACAGCTGAAGTGTTTATAAAGACACTGACCCAGGAGCAGCGTGCCAGTAGACAGGGACCAGCCGACCTGCACGTCGTGGATCTCCATGTTCTTGCTGGAAATGTGCTTTACGGGAATTTTCTCTGTGATCTGTTGACAAGAAGCAAAACACGTGAATGACGCAATCACGAGACATTTGCACTGGTCCATGTTGCACCTGGTTTATAAACGGTTTAAAGTCACACGTAAGGCTATAAAAACACTCAAGACGGTTCTGTACCTTCATCTCAAAGCAGGCTTTGCCCTTGTTCACACCATAAGTGCCCTTGCCTCCAGACCACAGGTACGCAAAACTCTCCATTGTGAGAGATGAGGCGCTGTATCGGTCCCGTGACACCTTAAAGTGCAGGTCGCAGTTATCTAGAACGTGAGAGAAAAGTACATTCATCAATTTGTGTATCCATCTGAAGGTCTCTGATAAAACACAGTATGATTGATGTTCTAGTTAACGGTCACACTGTCGTCTTTGCCATCTTTAATGTAGTAGTTTGCACTTACAGGCATCCAGGCAGACCTTTGTGTCATCAAACTCCTCATCTTCTTCCTCCAGAGGTGGCACAGGAGACTTAAATGAGGCCCTGCAAAGAGACACCAACCGGTCATTTTGAATATTCATGTCAATGCAGCTGAATGGAACATACAGATGTCTTGGGTACCACACTTTCTGAAAAATATTTGGGGAGAGAAGTGGAAAGACAGACTAGGGGCACCGGTACAAAACAGACAGTAAATTGGGCAAAACGAGCCTCCTTTAGTTTTGTTTTTTTTGGGTGTTATTGTGAGCCTGGGCAGACATCACTTACCTTGCGGTGTCCAGTGAAATCTAAAAAACGTGAGAGATACACAGAGAGAAAGCTCCTCCGCCAGCCTTAACATGCAAGGCTATCCACTGGTGAGAGTGATCAAATCAAAGCAGACCACACCCCTGGGAGATCAGTGTTTATGATCTCCAGGACTGCTGTGGGGGTCAGTCAAAGCGATGGCGGGTGCAGTTATATTTTTAACTTTTCATGTGTGGAACTCTAAATGGAAAGGTCAAGACTAGCTCACTGTTCTGTGTAACTATGCAGTACAAGTTGTCACCATGCGTAGCTGCTTGAAATGAGCAAATCAAAGTGTACTGAGAGCTACAGCAACTTACCAACTCTGTAGCTTGAGATCAGATACCTTAATCTCTTAGTGGGAAGCTTAAGAAACTACAGGATGTTGTGAAGAAGATTAACATTTCAGTGATGCTTAAGCACTGTTCAGGCTGAAGTAATGATCCAGTAGGGTAATTAATTAGTAGGAAGAAACAGATTTGGGGTTCTTTGTCATCCTCCTCTGCAGTAGTCTACACATGTCAAAATACAGCAGTCATCGCATTTGTCCTCAAAACAGCCTCGAGCTCTGCATGAATGGGTTTCTATGGGTAGATTTATGGGGGCACTGGAGAACATAATGTCTGAATTGGAACCAGCGGGCCACACACTGGCTGCTGCTGTAAACGATGCCCACAGGCCACTGGTTTCACATAGGGTCGATTAATGCTCCAGATATTGTGTTTGGGGGAAATATGGTGGTAATGGGGGGAAAAAACAACTCGATTTTCAATTTTAAATGGCCACTTGCAAAAAAACCCAAAACACTCCATTGTCGACTTATAGGAGGAAAAAGCAATGGCAATTCTGGCACCTTGAACATTTATAACGTGCCCCAGACTTCCCCCAATTTGTTGTTTGTATTTTTAAATCTGATTTTTCTTTTAAAAGATTCCATTTCCTGCCAGACGATCTTTACAGTGTGTCAACAGCGCAATGAAAACAAAACACTGACCAAGAAGTAGGTACAGGTATGCACACAGACACACGCACACTCAAAAACCCCAAACACGCCATGCATGATGTCACCTGCAAACGCACACGTTCCCACACTCGCATCATGATAAACAAACACACACGAGACATGATACATGAGACAGAAATAGCATCTGGACATCATACAACCAAACAAAACAAAAAAAAGGAAAAGAAAAAAAAGGAAAAAAAAGACCATTGCGAGGCAAAACGATGGACGGTCAATAGCGAGCTCCTCCGTGGACGTTCCAAACACTTTGGGAATCCTGCTACCCTGCAGCAGTGGACCCCTCCTCCCACGCCCCTCAGCTAGTCTCCCCCACCCTCCCTCCATTCAGAAGTGCACATCTGCTACTTTCCTCTGGGTTTGTTCTCTTTTAGCAGCCTGTTTCACCTTGAAGGACACAATGGGCTTTCCAAAAACAATAAGTGGCATGAGGAACAGATGTGAAGATTCATAGAGACTTGATAGTTGCACTTCTGCTACAGAATGCAGTCCATTTAAAAAGACACAACTGTGAGTGGGCACTGTAAAGAGGTAAATGGTAAGGCTCTTTAAATAGTCAGGGATGACCCTCAAAACATGTGTGTGAAAGTAAGGTCATTAATAAATAGTATAATACTTGAAAATGAGGGTTTTCCTCTTGCTAGTAGTAAGTGCATTGGCACTTAAAGCCAATACAGTTCAACAAAGCTATGGATGGCGCTTCAGGGATGCTGAAGGCCATTTTTGCTCTGTCCCATCCTTACCAGCTGTATTTGTTCTCTTCAATAAATTCAAAGTAGCCCCTTCCATGTTCCTCCCGGCGTCTCTTAACACCCTTCTTATTCTTCTGATCAGCATTCGTGTCTTTGTCCGCATCCCCTTTGAAAATAGAACAAAGATATAGAATGAGGTGCTCCTTTTTATGTGAGAGAGAGGTCGGACTGGCAGTGGGGTTCTGGCCCACAAAGCCCGTTCATTAGTTACATTCTGTCGACCATAATCATCAATGTTATTAAAAAAAAAGGTAAGCTAAGAGGTAACACCTCATGTTAACACTTAAACAACACAATCATATACTTCATGAATTGAAACAACCCTAAATGACCAGGTAGTAAATTACAATATAAGCTGGTCCAAATGAACATTGTGAACAGTGTGTGTGCTGGGGCTGGAAAAACAAGTCTCTGTAAAATAAAGGGACATTAACCCTGCAATAAAGGGCTGAGAATATTCTGTGTAATAGGGTTTAGATACAAGTCTATTGTATTCAGGGACAAATGTATCATGCAAGGAGATGGGAGAACCTACTTAGACCTCGGCTGACCCGCCTCCCCTCCCCCATATCTCACCCACATCACCTTGGCAGCTATTCATTTTTTTTTTTTAAACCCATTTATTCCCATATTCATTCCAACAAGACGAAACTTTCTAATCAAAAACCACAAACTACCCACGTGTTAGACCAGCAGTGACCCAGCTTCAGCACGACTTCGGGGTTAGCTAGTTCAGGAGTTCCCAACACCTTAAGAATTTCATTTGAACCTTCACACAGTCGTTATTTAAAAAAAATTCAAAATGAAAGTGTAGTTCTGGAAAATGCCAGTAAGAGTAATTAACACGAATGTGACAGGAGCGGGAGGAAACACCCTATAATTACTGCATTAATCCTCGTTTGTCTCAACTTTTCTAATTTCTAAACATGTAGCTTACACGTTAAACCATTTTTAAGCAGGTTATAACGTCGTTAACTGAGCTAACAGCTAGCAGCTAGCCCCCAACCCCCAACCGTAGCTAAACGTCAATATGGGAACCACTGAACTAGCTAACCGGTTGATCGGCTAGTTAGCACTGCACCAGACAAAGAAAATGAGGTTAGCTGGCGAGCTAACACGCTAACCAAGCAAAAAGAAACGCCGGACTTCGCCTAATTAAGAGCTTAGTTATCACTTGTTAACGTTGACTATATCTAACACGATAGAATATGAAATAATAACGTTAACCTTTGCGGACTGGACTTATCGATTGAAAAATGATTAGCTAACCAAGGTGGTGACCGACGCTAACGCTAAGTTAGCTAACCGGCTAACTGTTTCAGTTGGTGGCTAACGCTCGCTAGTCAAGTGAGGTCACGGTATCTAGCTCAACATGGACGCTGTTGTGCGGTTACGCATTCAAATTTGGTGTCTCCCAGCCGGCTCCCTCCCGCGGTAGCATTAGCGCTAACGTTATATAGCAAAAAACCGACACCCAGCCACAGACCATCCAGCCAGTCACATTATTCCAGAGCAAACGGGGTCGACTCACCCTCTGTAGCCTGGTCCCCGGGCTCACCGTCCTCCGCCTCGATTTTCTCCATGTCGTCCACATCTCCCTTGAGCATGGGATCCATCTCGTCGTCCTCTTCCCCGTCCCCGTCCTCTTCCCCCTCACCCATCTCCTCGTCCTCGGCAGCGCCAGCACCGTCGCCTCCATTTTCCGGCTCCTCTTCCTCCTCTTCTTCTTCTTCCTCCTCCTCCTCTTCGTCTTCGTTGGCTTCCATGCTTTCTTCTATCGGGCCATCATCGCCCTCTTCCTCCTCGCCCATACCCTCCTGGTCGGCGGCCTGCTC
>OMLP01013767.1:0-16524 GCA_900302685.1 Spondyliosoma cantharus
AATGAGGCCTTCTATGCCTCGGGATTTATCTGCATCTCAGGTATTAAACACACACCGTCTACTGTATGTCTTCTCTTTTTACACACTACCTACCTTCGGCTTTCTTTTTCTTTCACGTTTAAACTTCCACATTCCTCCCACATTGCTATAAAAAGCCACTGCTGATATGTTATATAAATAATTTATTGATTAATCATTAATATTGGTTCTCTCTATCTCCATCCTCAGGCTTTGCATTGGCTATTATATCCCACGTGCTGTGCTCCCGTTTCCCCATGTTTGCTGCCAAACTGCTCACTCACATGATGTTGAGCTGCCTTGGAACCCAGGTAATACAGTTCCTCTGCTCAGATCTTGTGCAGTAGCTTCAGTGCTTCACTATAAAGGTCACATTGAGCAGTCACAGTTCAAAGACTTATGAAGGCTGCAACCTTCATATTCCCACACCATCTGGATTAGTTTGTTTGGCATTTCCATCCATTTGTATCTACACATGTTCTATACGGCCTTTAATGTAAATGGTTTTAAATTGTTTAAGAGGCCTTCATCTCTCATCTCTCTGTACTGTATAGATCAGTAGCTCACAAGCATTAACACAGCTGTAATGTCTGTATTGCAGCACACACCTTCACTTTCAGCAAATACTGACAGAAAACACACTGATCTACGCACTAATTTATATTAAAATACATTTAAATGTGCACGAACACATACACACACACACAAGTGCTACCAGCACCTTCTCACTAGCGACATGTCACAGGTATTTTCTTGGAAATGTGCATAGGCGTGAACACACATCATTGAATGTCATTGGTTGCGCAGCTTGCGGGCCGAGGCGTCCTGACAACGCAACCATGCCCCCCGCACCATCGGCCATTAAAAACGCAAGCTGTCACATAAGCAATGAGCGAGATAGATATGCGGCTGCAGGTCATTCTCTCAGCTGGTCCCACTCATGTCTTTGTGTGTATGTGTGCGTGTGTGTGTGCGTGAGCGAGTGCGGGACTGGTAATTTTCCACTGATCCCCCGTCTCTCTGGATGACAAACACGAGCCCCTACTAAAGCAGACTGTCGTTGGGGGCTAACACCTTGGGCTGGACCTGTTTATGGCCCAGGCAGAGCCCCTGAACCTAAAAGGGTTTTGGATGGAAAATTCCGTCCTGTTCGGATTCCTTGTTGGTACTGTACTGCACGTAAGGCCCTCTTCCTTGGATGCACACATGTCTGAGATTGTGCTATAGTTTATAAAATACGTGTTGGTGTGGGAGTGTTTCTGTGCCCTTCTACTCACGGACACTCAATGAAGGCCTGCTCGAATCCCTGACTGAAGGTCTAACTGAAAGGGCTGGTCGTGAGATGTACCCACTAAATGGTCTTTTGGTACTGCTGGGAATACTATGGCACACAGCACAGGATGTGCTGAATTTAAATAGAGCATTTGACACCGTTCTTTTCACTTGAGTATGCACTATCTCAGATCTTAAACAGATTAAGAAAATTTGAAAAAACATAACTTCCCTTGTATATAAACACATGGGTTGCATGATGTTTTATGCGTCTCTGCCCAGTATTCTGGCTGCCAATAAGTAGGGCAATCAAGAACACTACATGTACCTTCCTGACTGGCTCGCCCTTCACTGTTATAACATGCATGTATAAGGGGATGTGTGCAGTGGTCTTAATTCTAAAACGTCATAAATTGTCAAAGATAAAGATTCAGTGTTTCAGTGCTCGAGAAAATCACCCGCCTTGCACCTGAAACTTTTTATCCCATATCGGATGTTTTAACAGGGAGGAGATATATTTTATAAAAAACAACATAAAATGGCTCTAATAACATTTAGGAAACAAGAAATTGTGGTTCATATGTTTAGTTTCTGGCAGTGCTCCTGACAGGTTCTGCCTATTTTGTGTTCCCTTGTGGTTACAAGTACAAGTATTTAAGTAACGTATGTAACTAAGTAATATCGTCACATCAAAACCACATTGCTGGAGGCAATCTGTATTCTATTAAACTGAAGCCTGGATTATAATGCTTCTGGATAAGTAAACACATTAACTATCCAGTCTCTCTTCAGGAAAATATCATGTCATATAGGTAGACAGTGAAAGCATCACTATTGAGATAAATGTATATGTGTATATGTGTTTCGATGCATTAAGTACAGGGTTGTGGTGTAACAAATAATAATGACATGTAAGACTTTGAAGTTCTCTCTGAATGTTGACTGATGGATTATTGACTTTTGAAAATCGAAGATGAACATTTAGAGTTAGAACTCCTTTTGTGTTACAAGAGCAAACTCCTCGATTAGGCGTCTCAGAAAGCAGCAACAAAAAACAAAAAAACACAAAAGAAATAAAACATTCCATGTGTTGTAGAATACAAACAGTACATCTCAGTACAGGACAGTACAGTTTGTGCCAATACTGTTCTTGTAAGATTAATTTGACAAACTGTAGATACTGAATATGTAAAATTCACTGTACTGAATTGAAAATCAAACTTAAATCAAGGGCGTCAAATATCTTGCTACTTTGACAGACGAGACAGAAACGTCTCCTGAACTTGTGGGTCGCAGCCTTGCTCGTGCCTCACCATTGATTTGAACTGTCAGGTCCAGCTCCAACCACCTCTAACAGAGAGGGCTCTCCATCTGTGGTGGCTGGGCTGTAATTAGTCACTGACGCTGCCCTCTGTGGGGAGAAAATTAAAGCTGCGGGTTGATATATTTCTCCCTGCAACAGCTACAGTCAGCTAGAGAGAACTAGAATAAAATCCCATCCCTTGGTGAGAGCCTGAGAGCTGAGAGCAGGTGGAGAAAGTGGAGGCTTGTGGTTCAATTTATGTAGTTTTTAATTGTTTTACTGTCTCAGTATCTTGACTGCCATCCTTTTGACATTTGTAGTTTTGAGTTACAAAATGTTACACCAAGGGTTGTATATTTAGTTTTTAAAGAAGGGAAGGCAGCAAGGCTATGAGTATAAGCAAGAGAGTAAGCCGCCTGTTGCTTTGCTTGTTCTCTACAAAGCTCCACTCCTGCCTGTTTTTGTAGGCATTATATAATTTGACATCCTGGGATTTGCCTCTCTTGTCAAAAAATAAATTACAAGACAAAGAGCCACCTTAACAATAGCTCTATTGTCAGGGACCCACTGATAGAAGGTCACAGAGGTGTGAGGGGCATGTTTTGTCTCATCTTCAATGTTCCCTGGCAACTGTGGCAGTATCTTCAAAAAAATAAATACAATGAATTAGGTTCTCACATCACTTGGTAGGGCCACAAAGCATATGACAAGTTAGTTGTTTTAGTTCCATCACAACTGTTTCCTTAACTTTAACCATCAATTTTTTTTAATAGCTAGTGCAGCATAATGTGCGTGTCTCGTAGCTAATATGCATCCAAAAGTGTAACTTTCTTAAACTTCTGAGATTTCTGATTGAAAGGATGTATGAAATATTGTAACTCAGACTGCAGAATATTAGATATATTCTGCTGGTTTACATACAACCCAGATTCCAAAAAAAGTCGGGACTGTTTGCGAAATTAAACATCGTCCCAGCTTTTTTGTAATAAAGTTAAAGTTTCTGTAAGATAGCTTTAGATAGGTATTTCAGATACAGAAGCGTTTATGAACCTGATCTAGTTTCAGCATCAAGACACCCACAGGGCCACAGAGCGCGCCCCCTGACATCGACATAGAAGTCAGACCTCCTACTGAGAGGTATAATGATTTGTCCCTTCCACCACCTCAAGGGAGAGTCCTCTCACTGGGAACGACCGCTGCTTTATGTGTGTGTGTGTGTGTGTGTGTGTGTGTGTGTGTGTGTGTGTGTGTGTGTCAGAGCTTGTGTGGTGATAGGGTCCGGCTCTAGGCAGCAGTTTGTCCTCCTCTCAGCAAGACAACTGAAGATTGTCTGTGTTGAGTGGAAATTTACCAGTGCATATGTACAATGTAAGTGAGCCTCACCTGGTCGTAAGTGTGTGTATGTTGGTCTAGTGAGTATGCAAGTGCCGTCTATATATGTGCAAATGTGCATGGAAGTTTTGATGGGTTATCTCCTTCCGTCATCAAAATTGCAACATTGAAGAAATCATTTTATAAAGTGAGAATTGCATGATCTTTGTAAGAAGATATGTGTTGACTCAGTGTGTCGGTCCCAGAACAGCACAGTTCTTACCTCCGTGTTTCTAGAACATTGTATGTCCATCAAAATTAAACAAATTGCACAGATTTTCTCCAAAATACAAAGGAACAAATGCATAGAGAAATTCTAATTTTGATAGTTGTATGTGGTCCTAAATGTAAAAAACAAACCACACTTGTAGATCACTATTAATTCATATTTTTCAGTCTCCAGGGGACAGATCACTGCCGTCATACGTCTGCATTTTATTAAAACATAAATCAATGATAATAAGAGACAGCAGGGTCACAGAATTGATGCATATTCTGGCTAGAGGCCTCCTTTAAAACACAATAATGGTTTCATTTCTCTTTTTATTTACACCCCTTCTCTTGCCTTTTCTCATCTTTTGCAGCCCCGCAGGCACTTCATCATTCCACTTAGATTCAACCTTTCCCACAAGATAATTCAAAAATTAGGGGCCTTAAGCCATGGCCAAAGAGATTCCCAAAATAGAATGAAGTAACATTTCCTGAAAGGACATGATATAATAACTAACTGGCAGTCTTTCCAGGGAAAGCTGAAGAGTCATCAGAGAAGTTTTAGTTCTGCTGTAGCACTGTGTGCCAATAACTGACTAAAATAACTCTAAAATCTATATCATCGAAAGTTAGTAAAATCACTGGCACTAAATCTAAATGTTGGCCTATTATTTCGACAGCATATGAATCTGTTGAAAGTCATTAAACATTTATAATCAAATGTTCCCAATCCCAGTACTTTTAGGTTCTTGTTTAGTAACAACATGATTGACAGAACTCTCTGCTCAGCCTGTTCAAATACAGTTGGGGTTTGGGAGACGTGTTTGTGCTTGAACACACATATTCAGGTGCCGGTGTGGGAAAGGAAAATCGTCTCCATCTCTATTGCAAACAAACCACAATTTGATTTCTTATCCATTGTAATTAAACAACCCTCCACATCCCAGACAGCCTTTCCCACACACTCAGTGAGGTGTTTACCCCAGTGGTCCCAGTGCTTTATTCCAGTATCTGGGAGGTGTTTAGGTGATTCTTAGTTCTGGTTATAGAGGATTTCCTGTTAGCTCTGGGACAGGATCCAGCATTCAGACGTCTGCGCCCCAATCCACAAACACACACACGTGTAAACACTAACTTCTGTCCCTCCCATACACCACCCACACAACCCCTGACGTCCCGTCTCTGAGCAGAACAAAGACGCAATCTGATTGCTGTTAGGATTCCTTAAAGTTCCTGTTTGTCGTCAGTGTGCATGTGTACGTGGGATGGGGGGTTTATGATTTGGGTGAGTGTGCATGCAGTTTCTCAGCTCTCCAAGAATTGCGTAATCCAAAGCGTCCTTGTCAGTAGACAGTAAGCTCAGCACAAGTCTTTGTAGATGAAGTGAGTCACTTTTCCTGAGGAAGTTCATCTCTTTCCATCACGACCAATCAATCATTAAATTCATAAACAGAGAGAGGTTTTGTGTTTCTGTGTGCGTGTGTGTCAACTTCCCTGGTTTACATGAGAGAAAATGCCTATATCTTATCATATTCAGTGCTCATCGTTGCAAGTGTATGGGAACAAAATGAGAACGCAGAAAATATTGTGTTATTCCTTCTTCTGTCCATTTTCAAACTGTTCCGGTGGATTTTTCTCAGATACTTCAAATATGTGCAATATTTGTTTTTTCATTATTCTTGAATAATCAGCAAGATAAAGTACACAGCTTGCCCTTGTTAAGATTTAATACAATTCTAAGCTCTTTACTGTCTGTCAGCCTAAGCTAATGGCAGGCAAGTGATGGAATGGTATAAAGTATCAGCAGTCAGGGCCTGTGTTACTGTGTGAGTGTGTGTAGACAGGACAGCGGAGAGGTGAAGACGGCCTCTTGGGAGACTCACATTACGCTCTACCGGCAGGTCTAACGCCTTGTGCCTAGTGTTGCCCTGACCCCTCTCCTCTTCATCTGATCAGTCTCTGTTCAAGTCAGCAGCATCCGTCCTCTCACTGTTCATTCTGACCTTGTCTCTTTTGATACAGTAAAATGAGATTAAACCATCAAACTAATAGCTCATTCTTTGTGGGAAAATCTTATTTCATGTCTTCATTTTCCTGTTTTACTTTCATATGTCTTGTTGCCCCTCTGGCTTCTTCCTGCTCCTCTCTCCTAACCTTTATTTCAGTAAATGATGAGTAATGTCGCTGCTTCTATTCTTTGTCCCATTTATCATTCTGGCTGCTGCTGGGCTTAGCTAGGAGCCATGACATTATGAGCTGCAAAAAGACTGTCTCACTCTGTCTCTACCCCTCCTTTTCTCTCTATCGTTGCGAAAGTGGCTGGTCACATCCTGTGTGACTCATCAGTTTGAGCAATGACGATATTTTCACATGTTACTTTTCTGTAAACTGATTATAGACACTTGACTTGCTCTCAGAGACTCACCATGTCTGCCAGAACCACTTTTATCAAAGTATAATAACATCATCAAACATTGAATCAATGCCAGTCCTTAAAGATACCCTGCGGAGTCTTCTTCTTTCTTACAGGAGCACATTGTAGCCCAATCCCAATACACCCCTTGGCCCCCCACTTAGCACTACCCATATGCTTTGCATGATCATGCCTAGGGGTAGGTGTCCCAATGGGAGGATTGTAATGACACAAAAAACTAAACAAACCAGGATAATATGAGGACACAGGCAGTAAATGCAGGAAAAACACAAGAATAAAATAAGGCCAGGGAACTGACAAGAAATACAGAACTAACGTGAGGAAAAAAACAAACTGACACAAACTGACAGAGAAAGGGAAAGACTCAGACTTAAGAGACAGGTGAAACTAATATAGGACAATCAAAAAAGTTGGAAAAGTGGAAAAAAAAAGACAGGAAGTGGAAAGTAAAACATGACACATTAGTGTCACACTTGCAGTGTTTGTAGACCGTTTACTAAATAGGTCATCTGATTTGACAACAATCAATCAGTAGACATAGTCAGCACATTGCACAGTATCAAACCATAAGATCTGCACCATGGAAATAAAGGTTCAGCTCACCTTCTCTTTATCACGTACAACTCAACTACACATGACACGTGCTTTATTCCACCTCGTTCATGATGATTTAAAGCAATGTTTTACTAATGTGTATCATCAAGTCTCAAACATGTTCCCAAACACTCTACACAACTCTAAACAGATTTAATCTGTTTCATAATAGAAATGTAACCATCGTCTGTAGCTCTCACCCACATACTGTTGCATAGATACCTAAAAGGCAGCAATTGTTCATGATTTTTTAAGTTGTTCATCTACCAGGGTGGCCAGACATTAGTCATATATGGATTGTATCCAGAGTTGGGCATGAGAAAAACACACACACAATATGATAATTGTGCCATCCTTTTCAGTCCAGAACACGTTTCCTTTGCAAACTATTGACCAAGAGTATGGTAAACTGGTAACTGTATGTGCAGTCATTAACTCACTTTGCTTAATATTATAATTGATTATAGGGACATAATTTACCTGTGCAGTATTTATAATGTGCAGTTACTGTGCTTTTGCATCGGTTTCAAGCAGTTGTGTTTAAGTTGCATTAGTTGTGTTAGTTTTTTAATAAATTATCGTGTAGTGACAGACTCCGCCCTTTCTGGACTCTGGAAGTTACACTCTCATTTTTGCCAAAAGTGTGTTGTCCTAACAACTGGTGACCGTAGAAATACTTCCACGAACTTTCCCCTATTTCCAGATAAAACACAGTAAACAGGAGGCCGCAGGAGCCATCCTCTTTCATCAGGGTTCTACACAGCACACATCCATGAGCAAAGCTATCAGTGCCAAAGGAATTATTTATACAGAAGCATGGACATTCTGTTGCAAAAAGTATTAATTTACTTTTTTATGAAACTAGTGCAGTTATCTGGTAATGTGAGGGGGTTACAGATCCACTTGTAAAGCTCCTGAACTGCTCACAGATTAATCAACTCTGCCCTGATAATATCAAACACGTTTGAAATTTACCTGGATGATTACATTGGTACTTTCTGAGGCGAACCACAACAACCAATGAGTGAGGCATTGCGGAGCAGGTGATGGTGCTGTCAAGCAATGGTAAACATCCATGCCCCAGCTGCATAATCAGACTATACAGATATTGTGTCCGTATTGCACCAAATTCAACATTGTACTCATCATCAGCAAAGCATACAATTGTGAAGTAGACCAGATGAATGGTTCTCAAGAATGTCCTGCTTTATAGTTCAATAACAAGTCACTGTATTAAGTCCATAAATACAGAATCCAAAATAGATATGGATAGATATTCTGCTGGAATGTGTGCATTTCTTTTTTATATGAAATGTATGTTTCAAATACTCACTCTGCACTGTGCACTTATCTATGAATTAACTAAATCTATATCCAATATATATGACCTATTTCTTTTCTTCGGGCTGTAACACATTGACATTGATTCAGTACCTGCTTCAGTAGATAAATGACAAGTAACAGATCGATATCTGGGCGCAAAATTACTTGTGGCAAGTCAAGTCAGATCAAGGGCTTGTATAATTTATCTGTTGCTGGCAACCCAGTTAACTTATTTCATCATGATGGGTTCATTATTTAAGAATTTAAAGCAATTGTTAAGTAAATGAACTGACATGAATAAATCAATTTACAAATGTAACAGTGTTGATCTACTTAGTGTTATACTACATAAACTCTCAATGCAGCAGCAGGCACCTTTTACCTAATTTTGTGGAGTCACTGAGTTTGTCATCAAGGGCTTTATCAAACAGGCTACTGACACACTGAATGATAAAGTGGGAGCCCACATTTGTCAAAGTCCTCGCTATCCTGCTCTATTTTTGGATTTTGACAGCCTGTCTTGGCAGAGCTTTTGTGTGTAGAGCAGCAGAGAAGTGAAAAGGTGCTGTACCTTGAAACTTTTGAGGTCAGTAGTGTTGCCATACTAGCGTGATGTTTGCACTGGGTTTCTAGGTTAGGTTTACCAGGATGTTTCCCAATTGCTGTAACATACATACAACACGACTCTTTCACATGAAAGCTGTCTGGTTCTACATCTGTTGCACAGTATTTTAGCCATTTTGTATTTTCATTAAGTCATTTTTGGTGAGGTTTCTTGCAAAAGCCTTTAAAGCCATTTGAGGTTTTCTCATGCCTGGCTACAACATTAGAGCAAGGGAGAGAGGAAGAGATTGAGTCAGCCCTGTGATGCCAACTTAATTGCCTGAAACAGAATGAGAGTCGCCTAACTTCCTCAAAGAGTCAGGAAATGTTGAATGGAGGAAGGAAATTGCAAATGGTAATTAAATTAAACTGCATCTATAATAAGCTCTGTTGTCTAGCAGATTGTAATCAGTGTACTTTGTCAGTTTGTTTTTAGCTTTGCTTTAATCTTGAAACTCATTTTTATCCTTGGTATAATTTAATAATGTTGAGCAGCAGGAGTAGAAGACAATTACAACAGTAGGTGCTCTGCAGATCCCAAGTGCATTAGCTCGCAAACATAAGATATCTTAGCTATAAAATCATTTGAAAATACACAGATAAACACTTACCTGTAGATTCGCGCACACCATATGAATATGCTCACACATACAAATACATATATAAAAACACAAACGCTGTTCATGAACCAGCTCCATGATCCCTCATAATTGTGAAACACAGGCATATGCCTGTATTAATGAAGGCACAAACAGATAAACAATCACAGATGGCTGTATGTGCATGTACCCACTCATACAATCCACTCCACCCTATACACACATACGGAGAGAAAGAGAATACATAGCATCACAAGCACAACCCAAGCCTTCAGCTCAGAGTCACTTTGACCTGCAGGGGTCACTGTAGCTCCACAACTAAAGCCAAGTTCAACAGCAGCTGTGAATGAAGTGTCTGATCTATAACTCCCCTGAGCTCTTATTTTTATGACTAGACATTTTTTGGAACACGCTAAGACGTCGCTGCACTGAAATCCAGACGAAGACGGTTTGAGTGAAATCTTCCATCTTTTATAGCTTGAATACATTTAACTGTAGAGATGTTTAAGCCGTAAAGAGGAGGCCAACTGAGACATTATACAGTGCACGATAGTACAGCTGTGGCTCTGATTAAGTCTAAATTACACACTGAGGTACCACAGCACGGTGTAGAGGCAGACAAATGGAGCATACACTATTTAACTTCATCAGGCTCTTGACAAATTGATTGGCCTTACAGTCACAGTCACCCATTGACTGACACAGAGCTGCTGCAGATGAGCCAGCTTACGCGGAAGGGATCTCTCCTCGGTCGATGGCCTGTTGGATAGCAGAGGATGAGGCTGCTTTCCTGGGTCTGTGTAAGTTTCTGTAGGCTTCCTGTTCAATATGATTAGACTTGCTCTCATTCTGCAGATGAATGGCGTGAAAGTACTACCGATATGGTAGTGATGCAAGAGGTCACCATTACAAGATCTCTGTGTGCTTTCTGGCAAGCATGAGTGGCTTAAGTCTTACCTGTGACATAACTCACATGACCCTCTCATAATCATATCAGAATGTTGAAAATACATATTACATATCATTTAGACCAGACCTCCATTTCTCTCTCTGACTCTGAATCTAAATCTAAATCAGTGTCATGTGAAAGTGGAAAGATAGCCTGTGCTATTGACTAAAATCAATTAAAGGGTAAAAAATCAATCAAGGGTAATTCCACCAATTTCAACATTAAATGGGCTGTATTTAACAATTTGTAGCAACTTACATCTATTAATCACTTTTTCATTGGCCATATGTGAGCGTATTGTAACATGACGTGAAAAATTAGACCTTCCCCGTCACTCCTGGTTGCCCATGCAACAGTGTGGACGATTTGTTTAAACCTGTTGGACTGTGGATTTTTTTGCAAAGGACTTGTATTAAGATTTTGTCTAAAAGTCCAAAGGAAGCAACTATATTCACATCATTTACTGCCTCATCTCAGTGCCTCTCTCCCCTCCTAGCTAACATTTGTTTAGAAATGTCAGAACAATACAGAAGTTCCACAGAACCCCTTTAAAATGTGTTTACCTTTCTTGGGGAGTACTACAGAATACGTGGGAAAAATATGGTATCAAGATGTTGATGAAGGTTCTCAGTCATCCAGGTCTTGGTTATTCTAAGTCTTGTATCATAGGCAACTGAACTTGTTTGAGTTTCCTGAAGATGTTCCACCTCTCATCCAAGAGGCTTCGTCAGTTCTAATTAACTGGAGTGGAGTTGCAGGCTTTTTAACTATGTGTTGGAGTGTCCTTACAGAGTCATTATGGACACATGTGAGCTCTGAATTTCAGAGTCGTTAGGGCTACTTGTTAGCTGTTGACCTAACTGACCTTCATGTGGGTTGCTAGGGCTAGGTGAGCCCAGGTGTGAATGGTTTTAACCTGTCTTGGTAGGGAACTCAGTACTGCATTGTACGTGGGTGATGAGTAATGTCATAGGCCACCTCCTCTGTTCAAAGACGGTCATTCCAGTTTGACATATATGGATTCTTTAGGTTGTTTAGTTTCCCTAATGTACCAATCTGTGCAGTCTTGGCTGCATTGAAAAAGCATAAACTACATTGCTCTGCTTATACCTGGGTCTTTTTCTCAGGATGGACAAGTTTCTACGTCAGTGTGTTGGTAGGTAAAGTGAACCGGGATATGATGTTTATCAAAAATCCTCCTCAGTTTCTCAGATATTCCTGTGACATAAGGAATGACCATTAGGCCTGGGTATTGTTAAGAACCTCATGATTCGATTCGATTTTGATTTTGATTTCGATTCTTTAGGTCGCAATTCCATTCAATATCGATTCGATTCAGTATTGATTTAAATGCTTCGATATCGATTCAGTAATAAGTAGTAATAAACAAATAAATCATTAGAGTACCTGTTGATAATTTTTAAATTCAAAAAAAGTCATCTTAAATTATAAATCTTTCCTCTAGTTTGAATTTAAATATAAACAAAGGTACACGATGTGTTTAGTTATAAAATAGTGCAACCATAGTTAAGCTGACAAAGTGCCATTGTTTCTGGGACTGCATGGTACATTTTTGTCTGACATAAACATAGACATAAGCGCGGTCCCTCCACCCTCCGGCTAAACACGAGGGGGTAAAACGTTGACAGTGAACCCCCCTCTCTCCCCGGAGGAGAGTGCTACCCGCGGGCTCACGGTGCAGCGGCCAGGGTGACAGCGGCTGCACTAGGAGTTTACAGTCTCCGAAAGAGCGGTGCGTCAGACATCAGCTACCCGCCTCCGCAGCTCCGACGGTGTTTCCGCAGCGCATCACCCTCTGACCCTCGAGCGAGGTCGCAGGCGAGGCACTTCCAGCTGCTGGAGGCGGGGACCGAGAGGCGTCCGGCGAGGGACAGCGGGTGGTCGGGGGCCGCTGCTTGCCTGAATCGATTCAGAGGATTTTCTGATCCCCCTCTCTGTCTGCTCTGGATCTTTTAGAGGTTTTGACAGAGGTTCCACAGAGGTTGACAGTTTGGGTACCCACAGTTTTAAAGTGCTCCCCTGATGTGCTTCTGTTCCTTCTCCTTCCCTTCTGTCTTTGTGGGCACAGTTTTAGCCCAATGGTTTAAGGTTCTAATCACCCCCAGCTTGTGCTCGAGTGGGTGATGAGAGTCGAACAGCAAGTACTTATCTGTGTTACAATGTTAAGGCTTCTGTCTTCTTCACTGTGTACTGCACAGTCCAAGAAAGGCATTCTGACATCTTCACATGTGAACTTGAGGTTATTGTTCACAGCATTTATATGTTATGTGAAGTCTTCCACTTCCCTTGCTCTGGTTTTGACCCAGGTGTCGTCCACATACCTGAACCAGTGGCTTGGAGCAGTTCCTGCGAAGGTAATCAAGGCTCTGCTCTCAACTTTTCCATGTAGAGGTTGGCCACTATTGGGGACACCGGTGAGCCCATGGCACAGCCGTGCTTCTGTCTGTAGAAACCTTCCCCTTACTGGAAGTAGGTGGTCGACAGACAGAGGTCAAGTAAGGCACAAATGTGGCCTGGGGTGAAGTTGATTCTGCTGAACACAGTGCTGTCCTGTAGCAGACATTTCTTCACCATCTTAACCACTTCTTGAGTGGGAATGCATGTAAAAATTGATGTGACATCATAAGAAACCATTGTTTTGTCTGAACTTGTTGGCAACATCCTGTGTGTTTTTGATGTGGTGTTCAGTGTTATCGACCAAATGAGCTAGGATACTGACTGCTTGGATATGTTATAGGTAACTGAGTTAATGCTGCTGATGTTGGATCTGAGTGGTGCCCTGTCCATGTGTATCATGGAGAGTCCACAGATGCATGAGATGGCTTCACTGTGGTACAGTCAGAAATATAATGGATATATATTATATATATATATATATATATATGGATATAATAGATGTCTTGGCTTTGTCCTTTTCCAGTTTTTTCAGATATTCTGTAACCTTCTTTTTGTAGCTACTGGTAGGATTCTCACCTCAGTGTATCATAGGTGTGTATCACTAAGCAGATCAGCAACTTTGATGTTGTAGTCCACTGTGTTTAGCACTACAATGCTTCTCCCCTTGTCTGCCGGCAAAATGGTGATGTTCCAGTCTTTTTTGCGTGATGCCAGGGCCTTCCTTTCCTCAGTAGTGAGGTTGAAGGGGGCAGCAGATACCTTCAACTGGAGTTGTTCTGCCTCTGTGTCTGCCAACTTGTTGTTTCTAATGGCTGACTATATTGCTGTGATGAGATCTCCTACCAGTACCTTTTCTGGAGCAAAGTTCAGTCCTTTGGCAAGCACAGCCTTCTCCGGTTGGGTGAGCTGTCTATTTTTAACCCATTTCTCTTGTATGTCACATTTGCTGTGTTGTTGATGTCCTTATTGCTCCAGGTGAGAGCTTTTGTTCTATGCGAGTTGCCTTGACATACCTGTTATGTTTGGAATTTTCATATCTGCCCTTCCTTTTGTTTATTGTGTTGTGATGCTTGTGCCTTCTCAACAAACATGGATAGCTTTTCCATGACATTGCTAGGTAGCAGTGATGTTAGTTCCTCAGAATGTCTGGTAAGTCTTAGTAGTTGTAGTGCATCGATGGTGAAATTAATCTGTCGCACTCTTTCATTGAGTAGCTGGTTTTGAGCCCTCTGAAGGATCCTTGTGGCCCTGTAGTATATAAAGACTTTTGTGACTCCAGAGGAAGCTGCATGTAATCTGATAAATTGCCTGCAGGGATGTTACTCAGTTGCTCAGTATAATTGGTAATGTAGGCATCAGGTTTTGAAAAGGTGATAAAAACGGTGATATCTCTGTGGTAGTTCTCCCCAAGACCTGCAAAGCACTTTAATGTGTGAAATTGGTGGTTACACTTTAAGTTCTGTGTATCTCATTGAGACTGAAAGATCTTGGAGGAAATGAAACAAAGGAACTCCTTTCACAGCACATTGCGGTCATGTTTTCATGATTTTTTTTCATGTTTTGCTGTGTGGCTTTTCATCGCTTGACCCAAAATAGCATAAAGCAACTAAGCTCAATGGTCGAATCATGGTAGTAGATCGTAGAGGTGGACACCCATGTTATGTATGCACCAAAGCACATACACACACACAGAGTTTTGTGGTAGAGCAAAGTAGACCCATTGAGTGTGTGTGTTTAGGGAGCTGACCTTGAGCAGCTGTGTTTTTATAGGTGTGTGTATGCACATGAATTCATGTGCATGCGTCTCGTGCCTCGTAGCCCAAAGAGTTCTCTGTCTGCTCTCCAGACTAGTTCACACCAGATGTTGAGGAAGGAAATTCAAGAGGCTTCTTGAAAGTGGCCCTGTCGTGATGGAAAGCAGCTGCAGGTCTGCAGCAGTAGACGCTCTTTGACTGAAGTGTGAATGGCAGAAAATAGAGGAGGCCTGCTGGAATGCAGCTAAATGTGCTTCATGTGGGTGGCACTGCTGAGATCTTGTGTATGGGGGAGTTAGCATGAACATCAGTAGGAGATGCAGGAACAGCAAAAATGTCATTGGGAGTATTTTTTATCTACGTGCTCTCACTATATCACCTGAAGATTTAGTCTTAAACTACACAGAAGACATGTTGTTATTTGCGAAATAACTACTTATCAAAATCTCAGTTGCATACAATTTTGAAAATGTTCTCTAATTTGGCTTCTTAGAATGTGGCGCAGGAATAAAACAAATAGTGCTTAGCAAGTGGTGTTGTAAAAAGTATTTTATCACTTTATCATTTCACCAAACAAATCTGAGATGTTTCCTTGGTTTTGGCATTCCCTCAACTTGGAACAATAACACTTATTACACTGTAAATTTGTTGACAACATTTGAGCTTGCTTCATTCTTCTCTGCTTCACAGGAGCACTTGGACAGTCTATTGCTGTATCACTGTGACTGCTCACGTAATCAAATGTTGATCCAGTGTTGTGGTTGTTTGAATGTGAAACAGACTAAAGGGGAGTGGGTGTTTATTTGCCAACAGCTGCCTCAGCAAGTAAGCCTCAGCCTGAGGTTCAACCCAAAACACTTGTGAACTTTACTTCTCCACCCTGACCTTAAACAATTGGGCATGCTATTCGAGAAACATTTGAGATAGCTACTCATTAACACGCATGCCCAGTATGCTGGGAAAGTGTCCAATGAGGCTCAGAATGGTGAAGATTTCATTTAAACAGTGGCTCTGTTAACACCAGTTAGATTTATAATTCGTTGCTGTGATGCAGAAATTCACACAGGGCTCTTCTGTTTTTGTTCTTACTTATTTTTATTTTAACAACCTCACATGTCCTGTCAGCAAAAGTTAAATCTCTCCTCCTTCTCCATGCACAGTGGCCTACTAACCCAGCTATCAGCCATCCCCATGTGACCTGCTTCTTGCAACTGGATGTCCCGTGTGCTTCAGCACACAAACATGAATAATCAGAGAGGCTGCGGCACGTGAGGAGAGTGAAAATGTAAAACTTGGCGTTGAATGGACCTGAAATAAATACAATTTCTAGTCACCTTACTCAAATTAAAGCAGGCATACTTGTATAGATAAATGTGTACTTTGAAATATTTACACTGCCCTTGCTGATGTTGCGAGTATTGTGCAAATTGGTCAGCTTTGAAGGAGAAGATGTGGAGTGATTGATAGTGATGAGGACTGAAGTTGCTTGATGGGAAGGCATTGCTTCAGTGAGAAAATGATGAAAAGAGTAAGGGTCAAATCTCATATTTCTCTTTCTCCTTTTCATTTTGCTTTATCTCTTTCTGAACAAAGGCATAAGAGGAAACACCCAGGGTGCAGGCTGAGGCTGGAACCAGCTAGATCAGACCGGTAGCTGTTAGAGAGAAGGGGGAGGT
>OMLP01013768.1:0-10702 GCA_900302685.1 Spondyliosoma cantharus
TAACACAATGTCCTATTTAGTTTGCTCGTCACACGCACATGGACGCAAACACATATGTACCCTATGGTGTTCCTGTACCATCATAGCACATTTTATTTAAGGCACTGTTAGTTTATTACCACAGACAGGCTGTAAAGAATAGTGTTTTTTTTTTCCATATATAAAGGAAGCAAAAGAAGAAGAAAGAGGCCCTAAATTCATCTGAATTTAAACATAAGCATTAAGAATGCTTCGCAAAACTTTCCACGCCAGCAGCCACTGCAGCTATGTCACAGTAAAAAAAAAATCTACAAGCACACTCTTTCCTGGTGAGTGCACCATTTTATTCCTGCTTTATTCTAGCGTTCACTCTACTCGTGTTTTGGTGTATGAAAACAACCACGAGGTAAATGTATAGCTCCTAATATTCCTCTAAAAACAGGGGAGTTTACTGCCCCTACCTGGTCAGGCGCAAGCAGTAATATGTTGAGAAATATACAATAATGCCAAGCTGTTCTTACAGGATATAACAGCCTGACAAAAAAAACTGATGTTGAGACACGCTGCCGTTTATTGGTCCCCTTCAAATTTACAAGAAAGATACACAACTTCCACGATACAGCATCATCATGTTGAGGAGATAAAATATAGATGGAGCCTCCTGCGCTGGAGCAACTGTAATAGGCTGCACTGTGAATAACTAAATCTTTGACCCTGACATCTGAGCTGCTCGTGATATGCAGGAACAACACTGCCATCTGGTGGCTTTTATTGTGTATTGCAACTTCTTTCACACATGAATATGGTTTAGTTGACTATACATCAGTTTAACCATAACAGTGAAAACTTCGTTACAAGTCAAAGGCTAATTTGCACAGACATCAATTTGTGTCTTAAAGGAACATTTCAACCAAATGTGAAAATTCAGTCGTTTTCTACTCGTCCCCATGTCGATGGACAGTGGGGCGCAGTTTCACTAAACATTTCTGGAGCTTCACATTCAAACTGCATTGCAGCTTTCTCCTAAACAAATGAAGTAGCTGGGGACTTTCTTTTTTTTTCAACTGAACCCTGCATTCCAAAGGGAGCAAAAGTCCTTTTAGGAAAGTCTTGCCACTCAGCAGCCATCTTGGCAACAGCCCCAGACAGTTAACAAAAAAACAAAAGAAAGTGCTTTATTCCCACAAGTTATACTTGTACTACACAGAAGCAGAGTTTCACAGCACCAATTTATTTTGTAGGAGTGCTGCAACATTTGGATACCTTCCCCTTTCTTGGTAACCTTATGCATTAGTGTATTATCATACTCTTCTATATCTATTTTAAGTCTGTGTGCAGCCACACCGAATCAGTTCAAACTCTTGTGAACCTGTCTTACATTTTGATCGGTATATATCGTTCCTGGATCAGCGGGCATAAAGCAGGCGATTGGCTTCACCATCATCAGCCTTTTGATTCAAAATGCTTTCAGTGGTTTGTTTCCTCTCTTATTTATAGCTGAATACTCTTTAATGTTTCTTTGATATTAAATAGTATTTTTTTTAAGGTTTCAAATGTATTGTTTAACTGTTATTTAAAAAAAAAAAAAAAAACTTTAAAAAGGCCACATTTTAGCCTTTCTTTTAAACTGAAAGTTTCACTGTAGCTGCTAAGCTAAAAGTGCACCCAGTCTGAAGCGGGTGCACCAGCTCGATCACACGTCGAGGGAGTAAGTGATGTCTTTTGAAGTCAACTGGGATCTCGGGTGTTCAAAAGACTTGGATAACGCTGGACAAGCTGTATGGAGCCATTTTCTGTTGCTCAGTTGTTTTTTTTACATTTTAGAACAAGTCTCCAGCTAGTCCAGTTGTTTCGCAGAAGCCTGCAGCTCTGTTTTGCCACGAAGCTCCAGAAATGTTTTGTGGACTACAAAGCTTCACCTGACTTTGCACCAGCACGGGGAGGAGAAGATAATGACTGAATTTTCATTCATGGATTAACTTTTCCTTTTACGTAAACATATACACATTTGTTTAAGTTTGGCACAGACAACGCAAAATGGGAACTTAAAATGGGCCGCAGCGGATTGTTCATTTAATGTAGGTTCATTCACATTTTTTTTTTTCTTTTCATTTCAAATGCTACCAGCTAGTAGCTCATACGGTCAGCGCTGGTTATGTTGGGGCTTGAAGCAGTCCCAGCCAGGCTTCGGAGTATACGTGTGCTCAGGAAGGAGAAAGTCTTTCAGTCTGTCTGGTAAAGGCAAGGCTTTGACTCGGTCTTCCAGGGGCCAAGGCTGTAGGTGGCTCCTTATGAATGCTCGGCAAAGACATCGCAGAGCAGGAGGGCTTGCTTCGTGCTCTGCTACGCGGTTGTGCAGGTCTACCAGTGCCTCAGTGTAGGGGTGAGAGTTCTGACCGGGCACAAGGAGCTCCAGCCTGGAAGGCAGATGAAGCGCTGGGACGTCTACCCTCGCTAAGTCGAGCAGCACCTCAGCTTGCTCCAGGAGCTCAGAGGCGTGACTTTGATCAGAACACTGCTGCAGGGCTGTTTGGAGCCGCTGGAAAAGGAGGCTATAACCCGACCAACAGGAGTCGCCGTGATAGGAGCAAACCAAAGATGCTCTGCTCTGGATTATGAGCACGGCCAGAGGGAAGAGCAGGTCAAAGTGCTCCAGGCTTGTCTGAGTAAGGGAGGGCTCGCCATCCTCATTCAGACAGCAGCTGGGGTCCACACCATGAGCCAGCAGCAGCTGTGTGGTTTTCAAGCAGAAGTTACCAATCTCAGCGGCGTCCTCCGCGCTGGCCTCCAGGGCCTCCTTAACCAGAAACACCAACGAGGACTCAGCTGTTTCACCGTCTACAGTAGCAGCATTAACGTCAGCACCTGCAGTGAAGAAAACATCACTCAGAACCACATTTGTGAGCAAACTACAGTGTGCACATGTGCCTTAGATAGTGAATTTGAAATAATAAGCCGATTTATCAATAAGACTATCCCTTACCATCATAACATGGTTGTTATAAACTCAGTTAAAAGGGTCTTTTTTTTTTTGGATGTCATTCACTGTACAGATTGTAAAGCCCATTGAGGCACTGTGATTGCCATTTTGGGCTGTATAATAAATAAAGTGGATTTGATTTAACATGGTGATTCAAAAGGCTCCCCACAAGAGAGCACAGTTAAGAGGCGTGTCCCCTCAGAGTTGCCATTGGGCAAGAGTTGTTGTTGTGTGTGATATGGAACTTGGCTAAATTTGTGGCAGCAGTGTTTATTTTCCTGTGAGATGCTGTTTCTCTCAGTCATGCCGTTTTTATACACATTGTTCTGAGCTTAGCTTCCTTAGCTAGTCGGCCAATGTTTTATGCAAATGGGGCTGAAAAAAGCGATGGACATGCGGTGCAGAGACAGGGGCGCTTTCAACCTGGCACAGGAATGTTGGTCGACGGTAACGGGACACAGTTGGAGATTCATGTCAGAAGCAATGGTGGGAAACACAGACGGCTACAGCGGTGAGCTAATACGCAACTGCAGCCGTACAACAACACTGAGGGGACACGCTGCCTCAAATTCATAACCACTGATGTCATTGTCCATCACCGTGTTCCACGGTGGACATCGACATCTCCTCCAGATGCGTCTCAGTCCGGACACACTAGTCACTAAAATTACAGATTACATAGCGCATGTGTCGCTTGCACTTTGACACAAGATAACAAATGTTTGGAGGGCGAAACGATGGCTCTCCATTTGTCAGGCTATCGTGGCGGAAAGTCACCTGTATACATAGTTACTGACAACTTGTTAAAAACCGCATGTGAATATTTTAGCCTGGCAGCCGCTGACCTAAAAATGCATACAGGTGGACAGGAGTGCATACCAACACATCTTCTGACTGTAGTGGATTAACCCTGATCCTCTTTGACAGGATACTGAAATGACCAAAAGCAGAGGATGAGTGAAGATGAAGAGCATTTTACAGTCAGTACCTCTCTGAAGGAGAAGCTGGATGTTCTCAGTGTTGTGCACCGTGAGTCCGTCACTGCTTGCCAAGGCATGGAGCAAGGGGGTTTTTCCTTTTGGCGTTTAAAGCACAGAAATCAGTTTTCAGAATGAATAAATGTAAAAATGAGTGTTTCTTGATTAGGCTGGCTAATGTAAATGTACCATGTTTGTCCTTCGCATTCACATCGGCACCCATATCGAGCAGAGTCAGCAGGCAGGGCAGCCTCTCCGACTCCTCGCTGGCGAGGTCCAAGGGACTGCTCTCATGGATCTGCCAAGTAGATTATTTACATAAAATCCTGAGAAAATAGAGGCGATACTATGAAATTAAGAGAGGCCACAAACACAAGTACAAAGTTGCCTCACCCTGTCTCTCTTTTCAATGTCTGCCCCGTGCCCGACCAGCAGCCTCACCATGTTCTGCTTGTTCCTCAAAACTGCTATATGTAGAGGATTGTAGTAAGACACTGGGTCTGCAGAGTGGAAACAAAGATTCACATTGAGTCTGTATCACAGGAAAGAAATAGAAAATCAGACGGAGAAAGATTTCTGATACAACCACGTGTTCTTTAGATGTGTCTGGGCAGACACACAGGATACACTACTTACTAGTGTTATTTAAATATTAATTCTGGGATACACTGAATACATCTCGATATTCAAAAAGTGTTTCAATACTCATTTTCTCCAGTACCAACGAACAGGTACTAGCAGCGCTCTCGCTCCTCTTTGAGAGCGACACAAGTAATGTACTTACACTTAATTTTCTGCTAATTTATACTTTGCTCAAGTCCATTTTGAAAGAAAATATTGTACTTTAATATGTTTATTCGCTAACTTCAGTTACCAGTTACTTTGCAGATTGTATGTTGCATCAGAGCCAAAGTATTTTTTAAGTAAATCGAATGCTGGATATCAGATAATATAATCAGGCAGGCCGATAATTGGTCAATCCATTATATAAAATACATAAATAATTAAATAAATAAATGCATAATTATTACTGAAGTATATTTAATATCAGACACTTGAAGATTTTTTATGTAGGTCCTGTTTGTATTGGTGGCTTAACAGCTATTCTGTTCTCTGCTACTTGTCATGTTATAACCTTGCGACTATCTTTTAATAAAAAAATCTAAATGTTATGTCCCCAATGTTGTGTCAGTTCTATCCTGTGGTATTGAAAATAGTAATATAATTTTTTTTTTCTAAGGTATTGTATCGAAGTGAGAAAATCCAGTATCATAAATTCCTTTTGAGAAAACACATTCACCAACTTGTAAACACACAGCAGCACAGAAACACATAACAAATAGAGCAAACGCAAAGAAACACAGAGAGCAAAAACAAATATTTAAAGGGGAAGCAATAACAGAAAGACCACAATCCACAAGCAATATAACGGCTGCGAGCTACACTTCGGTTATGTTTTGGGGCAACAAACAACGCAAATTTAAAACGCAGCATATGTGTTAGCAAAATGGTGAATATTTGCTAGTGTTTTCTCAAGCTGTTGTGCGTTAGGCTCTCTGCCCCCTGTCGCTGGCAGCAATCCAATATAAAAGCAGCTAATAAAGCTTCATGTGTTACATAACTGCACCTGTAACTCACTGTGGCTTCCCGGCAGCAGAGAGCACAGATTGTTACTGCAGGTGTCTTTTTTCATTCCTCACAAATGTTCTGTTATGTATACATTATCATCAGTGCCCAGATTATTAATCGCCACATTTGGGACTTGTAACTATCACAACTACATATGTTCACGCTTCATCGCGGCGCTTCTCTGATAGCTGGCACCAGACAGCATATTTTTAAAAATGAGTGCAAAGGAATGCAAATACTCAGAGGAAATGGAACATTTTTGCATGCGTGTGGGAGCATTTGTCAGTGTTAACTTTCTAGAAAGAGGCATTCAAGAAAAGTAAAAGATGAATGAAGCCGACTCTGCCAGGATCCACTAATTATGTCCCTGGGGAAAGGCACTTTTGCTTCCACTAGAGGTCACCAAAGCAGAGTTTGACTGAGCCCTGGCAGGTTTCATGACAGCAGCAAGACATGCTGCACTTTCCACCGGGAGGCTTATACAGACAAGTGAGTACGCCTAATTTATACCTGCAGTTTCCTGAACGAAATGTGGAAATGGAAGATCCATTCATGTTCTTGGTGCAATCTTTCATTTAATTGTCTTTATTATATCATAAGGCAAATTGTTAGTGCTAGTAGAAGGGATACAGATTGGGTTGCAGTGGTATACCAGCTTCACCTCCTATAGTGGTATGATAGTTATCACACCATGTGAATTTGATTATCTATGGGACTGAATTCTACTGTGTGAATGTTATTACCAGTCGCGACAGTGTCTTCATGTGTGTGTGTCATCATGGCAGAATATGGTCCTGTGGACACCCATAGAAGTGGGAACTACTACAGAAGCAGTTTTGAATATTTTGCCAGGTGTTTGTATGTCTGTCTGTCTGTCGACAGATTTTTGTCAGCCATTAGCATCAACCCATGCTGGATGCAGTCACAAAACTTTGCAGTATAGTGTATAGATGAGACAAAAATGAAGGCCACGTTTGAAGGTGGGTATGGTCCTACCCATCAGTACGGAGTATTCATAAAGTCATATAGTAATGACTACTTCTGTTGACAGGCATCGTGGCTGGTGTGATCCCACTGCAACAATATTTCAAGTTTAAAATAAGTTTAATGTCTGTCAGGACATCATTTTTTGCAAAATTCTAAAGTGTTTGTTCTACCAAAAAACATTTCCTGTTTCATTCCTTTGAGGGTCATTAACTGATCATAATGATAACTAGAGACCAGCCGTGCTGCAAGCCAACATGTTGACGTTCTCCAGGCCTATTCAACTTCTTGTTCGAGCTTCACAGTTCAGACATAAATAATGTAGAACTTTATGTCTGAACTGTAAAGCTTTGCATTAAAAAAAATTTCTGCTTTGTTAGTTTTAATCTTAGAAGCAGATTGCCAGTTTGACTCTCTTAACTTCCCTCTGCTCAAAAAGCCTAGGTTAAAAAATATTTAATGAAAATAATAGAAGAAAATTTAATAAGAGCATTTTTATCCTTAGCAACATACTGAACTAATAAATGGGCTAAACAGTCTTCTAACAAAATGGGCCACCTAACCCCAACCCCTAACCCACCTGAAGAAACAGAAACCCAGATGTAGAGGAAGTGTGACTAACGTTTACGCTTTACAGAAAAAAATAAATATAAATATTTCAGTGATTTACAGAGGTGACAGAATTCACAGGGATCACTCAAAGAAGCATGAAACTGAGTGTACAAAGAAGCCTGAGTATACTTTTTCTCATCTCCAGTTGTTTCTCAAATCATGTAAGCTGGCTTTGTACACAGCATCTGAGAATTTCGATGAGCCCATGGAGATGCATTGCGAGTGCCTCGAACATCTTCGTTTACTTGGTTTGCCAGTTTATGTTGTTGTGATTTGCTCAGTGTTGTTCTTCTTTTGATTTTCGGCAGACAGGAAGGGACTTCTTTTTTCTGGCCGACCAGGGACGGTTTAGTGCATTGCTGATTAAAAATACACATTTGATCTTTACCAAACGGAAATGATGCGTGTGTTTACTTGCATATAGAACGGGGGGAGCGAGATCCAGTCACAACTGGTCACTGGAGACACATGTGGAGACGCACGTTTATGCCAGGTGGGAACGGACGCACTTAGAGGTGTCCCGCTTGTGATCGGACCACTCAGAACAGATGATAAGACCAGGTGGGAAGAGGGCCTCAGTGTGACAGAAATGCTCATTGAGTGCATCATCCAGAGGAGCACATACAAGTAGACTGGTTTCTCCGGCTGACAGCTGCTTTTTCACGCGCTTGCACAATGTATTTAAAGCATCCTCACACACCATTTCTCACCTTCAAAGTTTAGATCAGCCCCAAAGCGTAGAAGGATTTCAGCAGCGTAGACCAGCCCCTGCTCGGCCACCTTAAACAGAGCATAGCTGATGCCTTCCAGAAACACCTCTGACTGGGACTCCCGCTCCAGAAGCTCCACCAGAGAGCTGCAACAGAGCAGACGCATGTAAATGTATGAAGTGTCGTTTCCATCCAACGCATTTAGCACCGGCTGCTGTCATGACACAGTGGCTTCAGTGTAAATATCGACAACAGACAGTTACACAACAGAGCAACACCTTCCAGCCGACTGTCGAACACAACTGTGGCTTCACCATCACCTGCCATCGTGTCCACCATCTACTTCCTCCAGTCCGACAACGCTCATGACAGCGTCCACCAGCGGCTGATACTCATAAATGATCCTCCGAAACCCGTGGAGGAAAGGCATGGCTCCTGCAAGCTTTACGACACGAATCTTCAACCAGTAAACTAAAAGACAAAACGAAAAGGACGCTTGAGTTAAGGACAGAGGGCGTGTTAATGTGAGAGAGGGTGCAAGTCACATCACATCAACTTGTCTGACGTTATCTCTCGAATTCAGCTGACACCTGTCTTTTGGAAACGCTGACTTGCTAACGTATACGCTTTAAAGAAAATCCTCGTTCATCTGTTTTTCTGCTACAAAGACATAGTTGAACTTTATTTTTGCCGGCAGCTATTTAACGTTACATCTGGCTAGCTAACTTGGGAAAGCTGCATTTATGATTTGAGAGAAAAGTTTTATTGTTAGCTAAAAAGGCGAATGTTAACATCAAACTCAGCTCTGACGTTAGCATTGCTAGCTCTACGTATCGCTGTACACTTGCTAAACTATTAATGTAAGGTTTTCTAGATAATAAACAAGCCAAGCTAATAGAAACTCACTCTTAACAGTCACGCCAGTCGTTTACCTTCGAAACAGGAAAGCTCAACCACGCCCATATCAGTCCGACGCTTTTTTCATTCCCCTTTAAAAACGCGAGGGTGACGAAGGTTCCACTTCCGCCTTGTTTGAAGTATCGCTGATGTTTTTACCTTTGAAACTATAGTATAGTATTAACCGGTGTTGGAAAAAAAACAACACTCAAACGTCATACTTGATTAATATATGCAGTTTTAAAATATGACTTTGGAAGAAGGGAAAGTCATCCATTTGAATAGTATTTGAGTAAAGTCCTCAAGTGTCTGGTATTGAATGTAGGTTATTATTAAAAGTCATTTCTGGCAATAAATGGACTTAAATATCAAAAGTACAAATACAAATAAATCACACATAAGCTATATTTAAATGTGTGTATATTCTGTATGGTATGGGTCAATAAATTATTGTATCCAGTGACTAAATAAATTTGCTCAAGTACTATGCTTACGTGATTGTAGTGAGGTATTTGTACTTGACTTGAGTTTTTCTTTTCTGTTTCTAATACTCTACAGTATACTTCCACTCCATGATATTTTCAAGACAAATATTGCTCTTTTACTGTTCTACATAATGTAATAACTTTAGTAACTAGTTACTTTGATTACATGCAGATTACATAGTGCATCAGAGCCGGAGAACTGCACTTTTTAATTAATTTATGTCATTGCCAATCAGATAAAAAAAAAAAAAAATGATTCCAGTTATCAGAAAAAAGCTGAATATCAGATCTGATACTCAGTCGACACATATTATACTGTACATACATGTAAATATATGATATCATTTTCTTTTACTTGCGCTTTTGATACTTCAGTACATTGATATATTAAATACTTTAAGACTTTTACTCAAGTAGGCTACTTTTTGTATGGACAACTTTCACTTTTACCAAAGTAATATTTCAACAGAACATCTTTATTTTTACTTGAGTATGACTTTTGATTACTTTACACAACACTGATCATATCTGATTTCACCATTTTACTGATTTTTGTATCAGTGTTTTCGTTTTTGTTCTGATTTCCGATAAATCAATAAAATAATGCGCTACCTTTATTCTGATGCAGTGTGCAGTCTGAAAAGTGAGTGAGTTATCAAATAACTGAGTAAAATGTACAATATCTGCCTCCAAAATGTAGTAGAGGGGAAACACAAGTTAGCAGAAAATGGCCTAACTCAAAACTTAAGTACAGAACTTGAGTAAATGTACTTGCTTACATTCCATCGCTGTTATTAACACTAAGTTGTCTGAAGTTGCAAGGGAAGGGAAAAGTGTAACAATTAGGCTACTCAGCTGTTGTACTTATACATAAGTCATAGTAAGAGGAACCTTTGCCAAGTGTGTGTCCTAAAACGATGCTCAACTGTGGGGCATACATCAAAATGACACATGAAAAATTCAACAGCGTCTGGCAGATAGAGCGAAATGTTGGACCGGAGGCATACTGTCAGCTACACCATTAGAATTTTGATATAATCTTGGATAAATCTACGAATATTTACACATCAGGAAAATATTCCGTCCTATAGAGACATCCCAACTGTCAGCTGTGAACATATGTCAGACTCAATGAATGTCCCCTGCTAGTAAGTAAGCAATAAGCATGTTTGATTGTACAACATAATGTGTTAAATGGCTACATATGTCAAATTTCACAGACCATAATTCACATGTACTTGCATGATCTGTCATGTATTTAACAAGCCATAATAACATGTATCATTATGTCCCTGTCTTCCAGAGATCAAGCCACTGATTAACACTGTTGTTACAGAAAACATATGTAACCACCAGAAACAGTTACAAAAATGTCTTTCATCCATATTGCACATAAGTTTCAGACAGCAGCTTTAAGATTTTGTATTTTTTTTTTTTTGGACAACTGTT
>OMLP01013769.1:9359-23891 GCA_900302685.1 Spondyliosoma cantharus
TTTTTTTTTTACAGCAGCAGGAACATTTCTTTAACTTTTTTGTATGACTGTAATGAAGAAAAATAACTCTCTTTTAATTTAGGTTATTTTACAAACTGAGTACAGAGATAGCTAAGTTATCTGTTCAGAGTGTTAGCATTGAGAATAGCAACATGAATGGCACAAATGGCTAACTTCATTCATTCTCTTCATTTAAATACTGTGCTGTGTAAAGTACCCAACAGTCATACTTCTGTAAAAGTTAAAATATAGTGTTAAATGACTTACAGATAGTATTTGAGTAAAAGTTTTAAAGTATCTAAAAGTAAATTAAACATATATGTAAATATTGTATGCTATGCCTTGACGGATAATCAGCCCGGCCAATAATTGGAGCCGATATTCAACATTTTTCGGATTATCTGAATCAGTATCCTTTTTTCTTTCTTTTTTAAATCTGGTTGTCTGTAAGATTATCATGAATATAAATAATGTCAATTTCTGTGGGCCACCCTTTGTGTTTAATAACAAAGAACTACCTTAGAAAAGGATAATCAAGTAGGAGTACATTTACAGTGGTAAGTGATTACAATTACAATTTTGTAACATGAATTATCTTTATTAAGTTAGTTCATATTACGGTTGTAGTTTTATATGTTCACAGCTCAATGAGTGGTCTTAAAAACTTCAAAAGAAAAAATACAGCATAAGGCACTCAGATGAAGAACTGCCCCATGCGATGTAGCTTAAAGTGTAAAGTGCTTTGTGTTTCACAGCTTCTGGAGAAAGATGACACTAGGACCCAACCGATCAACTGGCTGGACAATTACAGCTTATCGCAGATATACTAATATCATCATAGATGTAGATCGATAAGTAAGACGAATGTGTTGCATAGAGATGCCAAAGATATGTTTAAGGTTATTTAGAAAGTGTGTCAATGTGACAGAGTCTGTCCACCAGAGAGCACTAACAAATCTCAAAGAATTAAAGGAAATCGGTCGGGTCCTAATTTAAACCACATAACTACTGTTTCACAGAGTAATATGAGGCAAATGTTCTGTTTTCAAGCTGCATACAAATGTTCTGCAGGTTTTTCCATGCAAAAGATTCAATATCATTGTGTGGTGATTGTGTTTCCTCTCCTCCTTTACGTACAGATTTCTGACTCACTTGTCTCCAAATTGTTTTGAGAAAGGCACAAATGTCCTATCTTGGACACTGAATTGAGTAGTCAGAGAAAAGAGCTGTTCTCCGTATTACTGTCCCACAGCACTCTGCATGTCCTTCTGAGTCTGTTGGGCCGGCCTACCAGCGAGTCATTGACCTGTAGCGGTTGTGAGGCCTCCTGCTGGGTTTGGGGCTGTCCTGAGAGGTTATTGTGTTCATATGTTTCAGACCCATTCTTGTCTGAGTCTGCACTCTTAGACCTGCAAAACGTCCGGCTCTTGTCTTTCGATTGGTCGTTGCATTCTTTGCTCAGGTGGTCACGCGTGTGTTGCTGTCCGTCCGAATGGGTTTCAGGTTTGCTATTTTGGTCTTGGCTCTGCGTGAGGTGATGAGGCTCTACGTGGTTATTGTCACTGTCTGAACGTTGCTTGGTGTCGGCTCTGTGTCTTTGTGGCTCTGAACAGTGGGTTTGTTCCTGAGAATCTAAGCTGTTGTCCTCTTTGTGAAAGTGGTTTTGGTGTTCTTGATTCTGCCAGAAGGCCCTGCGGAGCTGCTCTAACTCAGAGAGCAGAGGCAGACCGATTTCCAGATGCATCAGCAGGTTTTCCAGCCACTCCTCCAGCTTTGAAAAGGAAGGACTGAAAGAGCGAAAGACAACGAGTTGTGGTGAGAGGTTTTAGGGCCTTTTCGTATTCCAGTGCAGTAATGAGTAAAAAGTTAGTAGGCTGTTTAGCACTAGATTTGTTTAGATGGTTTATGTAATGCATTTCTTAATGTAATATACACTATATGGGTTAGGGTTAGAGCCCTGCATGAAAGCTGGAAGTGTTCTTACATCAGTTATTATGATAAAGTAGACGTTGCACACTGGTTGGTTCAATTTTAAATAATGGTGGCATTGCCGGTTGTTGTTCTGTTACTGAAAATTAACTAAATGATTAATAAATACACCAGATGTCTCGTCTCGTGTGTGTCTCGTACACATTCTGCAGTTGTCAGTTCAGTGTAATCGTACCGTTTATCAGCGTCCATGTCGCAGCAGAGGACAGCCAGCGGCAGGAAGGCCGATGGGCACTGTGGATGGTGGTGCTGCTGCAGGAAACCAGCTATGTTTAACCCAAAGTCATTCGCCCGGGGAAGGTAGTCAGGGTCGGCACTCACTCTACCTATTATCTAAAGAGAGGTGTAGAGAAATGCTCGGCTTTAAGATGGATGAATTAATAAAGGAAGTGTGAATAATACAGGTTAATCTAAGTCCCGTATCGTAGGCAACTGGACTTGATTCAGAGTCGTTAAGTCTCTAAAGACGATTTAATCTGCTGAGATGTTCTTACCTCACATATCATGATACCAAAGGAAAAGACGTCCACACGTTCGTCATAGCTTTTCCCTGTGAGGTGCAGAGGAACATATTTACTGTCCTGTACTGACCCGTTCTGGAGGTGAGTCAGAGATTAGCTGCTATAACTGATAGCCAAGAACTTCGTGCACTCACCATGGATCATCTCAGGGGCCATCCAGTAGGGGTTTCCCACCACGGTGTACCGCTTTCTCCGGTCAGGCCTGCGGAGCTCTGACAGTGTCCCCTTAGCAGGCCGTTCCAGAGAGGCTGTTCTGGCTTGATTCCTCTCCTCCCTCACCAGCCTGGCTAGTCCAAAGTCTGCCACCACCACAGACTGGTTCTGAACAAGAAAAGAAAAGAGGGAGAGAGAAGTGCTATGAACATTTAATGAGGAGTTATGCGTGAGTGTGTTTCTCAAAATCACATTTCCTTTAAACCTAATGGACTCTTTGGCTGCCTTGAAATCAATTATGCATGCGTCAAGGAAAAGCAAACATTAGATTAAAACCTGCAGTTACAACAGCTTGATGATTGGCTTTCTTGCTCGGTTTTAGTTTGATAATTCAAACACATAATAGGAACAGGAATACAGGAATACAGATGCTGGCAAAAGCTGGGAAATGGTCTTGTTGATGTAGACTTGCTAAATTTGAATGCTTTCAACAACCTAAGCAAACATTAACATTTAAGAATTATAAATCAGGTTCATCCAGATAGATTTCGAAATTACTTTTTGCTGTGTTGTACATTGGTCTTTGCAAGTTATGAAAAACAGATTAAAGATTTTATAACAGTTTATAACCCTATTTTAAATACTTGGAATTGGACTCCAAAACCTAACCTATTCTCGTTTCTTCACAATAACTCTACACAATAACACAATCAGATATCCTGCCGTGAAGATATCTGGTGTGTGTGTACTGTGT
This sequence comes from Spondyliosoma cantharus, assembly GCA_900302685.1. Classification (NCBI taxonomy): domain Eukaryota; kingdom Metazoa; phylum Chordata; class Actinopteri; order Spariformes; family Sparidae; genus Spondyliosoma; species Spondyliosoma cantharus. The sequence goes on from OMLP01013769.1 coordinate 12,777, forward strand.
TAGGGAACCGTTTACCTCTCTGACCAGGCAGTTGTGTGAGTTTAGATCTCGGTGGATAACATTCATGGAGTGTAGATAGGCCTTAGAAGGAGAGAGATTATGAATATTAAGGGAAGTTGGTTCAGGTAAAGGTTTTTCTTTTAAATGATCTTTTCATTTGAGATTTTTGACTGGAAATACTTACCATTCCAGCTGCAATGTCTTTGGCATAACCTACTCTTATACTCCAGGGAAAATCCTTTTCCTGCAACAACAAAATCGTGACCATATCTGAGTAATCTTGCCAGTACTCTTGATCGCACTGATGTAGAAACATAAAAATCTATTTGAACTTACCATTTTTGTGATGGTCTCTCGGAGAGATCCTCCCTGGATGTATTCAGAGACGAAGTTTATTCGCTTGTCTTTATAAAACAGTCCTATGAACTTCAAAACATTGGGATGGTCCAGACAGCGCATCACCTTAACCTGTTCAAATTGAGACAAAATGTAAAAAAAAATGCAGACAGTGTCATTTAGCAACATGAAAAAAGGTATGGTAGTCACTTAAAAACCCTCTTGAATGTTGTAAAGGAACATTCCTGATTAAATCCAGTTTATGTACGAACTTATCTTCCTTAACTTACCCCCCTTAGATTTAATATCTACTCTTGACATTTTAATGGGGAAATGTTACATAATATACCTCCAAATCATGAGCCTTTTTCAGATGACCGCTTACCTCCTTTAAGAAAGTCTTCTGTGTCTCTTCGTCAAACCGTATCAACTCTTTCATCACCATCACCTCCCCTGTCTCCTGATGCGTTACCTGTGTTAACAGCAACAGATGAATCACAACGCCGGTTAAAGTCAATGAACTGGCAACAAAGTCAGCCACAAGTGAAAGGAACAAAGTGAAAGTGAGCAAAAATTCAACTGCGGTACCTTGACAGCCTGTCCAAAGAAACCCTTTCCTAGCACTTCCCCGTGGATGAGGTCTGAAGGTCTGAAGATGCGATGGGTCCGATCTCCAGAATCCACACGAAGAGACTCTGAGCGAACCATTTCTCTCCTCTGAGTTAAAAGTGACAGTGCTCCAGGTGACAGAGGGCACTTATCTATACTGCAGCTGCGCCTGAAGAAGAGAAGAAAGACTTAGATGAGGGAAGCGAGTGGACTAAATAATGAAAGTTATACGAGAGTCAGCACTTACAGAATGTTTCTGGATCGCATTCCCAGGGTTCCTTGTTGCTGAGGCGGTGACATGCTCATCCTGATTGGTTCACCTGTCTCCCCCTCTGGACTCGGCTCTTCCTCCAGACTTGGTAGTTTGTGGGTTGAAGCAAGCTTCTTGCGGACGCAGGGGTCAGTACAGCTGATGTCATCCTGGGGACTGTTTGAGCGAAGAGGGTCATCAGGAGACTGCGGATTGTGTTCGATGGTCAGCTGCAGCGGCCTGCTTGTGTCCTGGATCACAAAGTTTATCTAGAGGGAAGGATATGATGTTGAAATGTGGTGACAATTCGTTTTCCTGTCTTATTTGTATTATACGTTGTTTATGTGGATGCCAGGAGATATATCTGCATCTTTTTTTGTAGTAGTTGTTGATTTTATTGAAGGATTTAGTAGCTTGAGGGCTACCTCGTCTGCGGAAATGTTGTGAACAGGGATGCCGTTGACCTCCAGTACTCGGTCACCGGTGTGTATCGAGGGGAGCAGGTCAGGACTGAGGACAGCTGAGTCTAACCTGAGGGAGAATTACAGTGAGTGGGTGCTGCAGTCATGCTGATTTTGAGTTTATGTGGCTAATGAAATACAAATTGTACACTTGTGTTAAATTCAGAGACTCACCCCGTGACAGTGACAAGAGGGCCTTTCTCTTGACAGACGTCAGTGGCGACAGTAAGTCCGCGTCGGCGACCTGCACGTGGAGGGAAAGACACCAACGCCACCATGTGGGTACTCTTGGTGAGTGGAGAAGGTGACCCCACAGTGGACACTGGACCCTGACTGAAACAGTGCCCACTGAGTTGACAAAATTAAGAGATGGAAGAAAGGACACTGATCAGAATCAAAGATTATTATTTTGTTATTTTACAAATCTTCAGCTTGTAACTTACCAGTAGAGTTTGGAGCGTTCGACGAGCGTGTAGGTGTCTCCGTCACCAATGAACATTTCACAGCTCACACAAGTGAAGCATTCAGGGTGGTACTTCTGCTCTCCAGCAACCTGTTCGCACAAAACACAATGCAGAAGCCAAGGGAATAATATTGGTTTTGGTAGGGTCAGACTTTAGGGGTCGCTCTGAATTACATCTTTCTGTGCATTCCTGCATCAAGGCCTCGTAGTGTCAGGATGTTTTCAGAGGATATCCTCTGGCATGAGAGTTGAAAAAAGCATTTAGTTTCGTTCCAGTAGGAAACCAAGAGGCAGGAAGGCTTTGAATGTATGAATAGATGCTGCGGCATGCTGAGATTCAGTCTTCTTGTTATGATATTTGATCCTGTAAAGTTTATTGCCATAGTTCTGTTTGTGACTTTTATTTAATGCACAATTTTGATATTTGTATTGCCACTAGACAGTTTGAACAAATGACAATGGCTTTGAATGATCAATGAAGCAGCTATTTTTAAACTATCACACCATCTATCAATCAATTTCCTGCTGGCTGAGTTCAGAATGTTTTGGATTGAGTGAGCACGGAAACAGAAAAGGAGGATTTTTGGCTCAGGACTGTTTGTTGGGTCTGTTTGTTAATTGCGACGTTGTGACTCATTATAATGAAACAATGGTCAGCATAACAAAAGGAGATGAGAAGGGAAGAACGGGATAATAAGTCTTTCCCATCATGTAGTCTGGAACCGCACGTACAAGTCAAGAAGAGTTTGTTAAGGAACTGTTTCACTGTGCTATAGGTGAAGGTATATCCTTTATCCTTCTGCTATTGAAATAAAACACAATGGGTTTGTGTTTGAATGCTTTTTGGCTTTGACCCCTTATTTTTGATTTCGATTATTTTGCGGTAAGAATTCTGAAGTCTTATCAATTGAATTATGATATTAACCATATTATATTGCTGTTATTTCAGGTATCATACTTGGAGAGATTGTTTCCTTATTTTCAGTGATTATCATGTTACCATAATGAGTCCTGTTGCGATGGTCTCCTTGCAGCCGTGGCAGTGCTCTCCATAACGGTTCCAGTAGTGCTTCTTACAGTAGAGCTGGGCCTCTCGTTCATAGTACCAGTGAGACAGGATGCAGCCACATTCACAGCACCTTAAAAAAAGAGGAAAGCAAGTGACCAAAGGGATGAGATGGCAGGAGAAGATGCGTAATTAGGTTCAGATTTAGGCTGTAAGACGAGAGATACTTCGGAGGTGTGCTCGAGCAAAGTAACGTGAGCCTTATCAGTGATGGATAATATGAGACTTGCGAGGAAAGTCGACCTGCTGGATCGTCACGCACTGGATCAGGTAGAACACTTCCAGGTCAGCTGGACCATAACATATCGTCTTTAGTCGAGGCTGTTCTTCTAACACACTGTAGTTTTCTGTGTCACTGGTACGTAACTCGTATTCACTTGATGCTTCTGACACTGTGTGATACTTTTAGACATGAAGTTGAGGCTGAGAAATCGAGCTGTTGCTGTTTTAGGAAATACAGTTATCTTCACTGCAGCGGCGGTGTTGAAATGATGCATTATAGATCTTGATCTGCTGATGTCACCGTGACTGAGAGCACATTCAAGCGAATATTGCTTCAGACAAAAGGGCTTCTCATGTAGGGTCATTGGGCCGTCACATGTCTTCACAAAAACACTGGAACTACAGCTTCCAGTCACGTCCACTCAAAGATTGCAAAAGAGAATGAAAGTGCAAATGCTACAGCAGAAGCTACGTAAAAAACACTGTTCCTTAAATGCAGTGTTCACTTTCTGTACCTCAAAGTCCCCAATCAGATACTTTCGGTTGCATCCTGGCTTAAACTGAATTTTCAACAAAAACCTGCTTCCTTATCTGCCCGGCACTACAATTGGAGTGGGAGTCGACTTCCTGGAAAGAGTACAGCTCCATGTTTCCCCTCAATTGTAAATGTCATGCTGTTCTTACAATAGGGAATGAAAAGGTTGACTTACTATTAAAAATGAAGTAGCTGGGGAGGGAACGACTCAACTAATGACAGCATGTCACGTTGATCAATCATGTTCTTGATTGCTTTAGGAAGTTATTTGTTTCGGCAGTGCGGTCTTAAATCTTCTGATTCAGGTTTAAGTGGAAACGGGCATCATCCAACTTGTTGGTATTTTTGGTATCAGTCATTAGGGGGTTTTGTTATGTGCTTGTCAGAGATTGCGTCAGTCTGACAGCTATTCCAAGTTGCTGTTCTCTTTTCTCCTCTTTATACCGGAAACAAACATAAGAAATAATACAAAGAAAAATATATATACACATGTATAAGGAAACATTAGACTTAGTGAATTAAATGTGATGACAGATTTCTTTTAAAAATTCGTAAAGATGGGGAGCTCTTAACAACATGCCTTTCAGTCGGACTTGACTGAGTACTACTACGAACACATACTAGTGTATGTTGCTGGGGCATTATGGGATGTGCTGTGAGAGATTTATAAGACCTGCGTTACCATTCGTTACAGAGGAAATAATTAAGTAGTAAAACTAACAAACAGCTGCTGGTTTATTTCAGACCTCCGTTCTGTGTTATTGTGCTGCTGGCAAAGGATGTGGAATCAACTCCACATCTGCACTTCCACCTGAACATCTGGTCGGGAGAAAACCCTGGAACGAGCCCAGATTTATGTCCGGAGAATACATCCTCTGACTGTTTCCTACTGCTCCTACCATCTCCTCAACTGAAGGTATTCCCCTCATCTGGCTCGTGCTGCACCTCAGCCATTTATACATCTCCTCTCTGTTCTGAGATCTGTTCCTGTGCTTCTATAAGTGGCGCAGCGGACACGCCAGCACCTGCTATACATAAAACAAACATGTTATAATGTCAGGACGTTAACTCTGGGTCAAATGTTAACAATCTGGTGACGTATTCTCCTGCCATGGTTTCCTCTCTGTTTGGTCCGTGTCAGCCAGCTGGATTTCCTTTAAACAACAGCACTTCTTCAAAGGAACAATTATTTTGGATCTAATTGTACTGTACTTGGTGTTGCAGGGGAATTGTCTCCCTGGTGGTTGTTCTGTGTTTATGTTTTGATATGGAACTGAGCAAGAGTTATTGTTGTTGAGGTAAAACAGATGAGCATCCAAAAAACACAATTTGGATTGGAGGTACGGATCATAGTGTAGGAAACCTTGCGTGGCTATAACTTTATACTACTGTTATTGTTACGGTTTCATATTCTACTCATTCACATACTCACAGACGCTGTGATAGTGGAAAGAAGTCTGAAAATCTGTTTGACGCGGCCGTACTTTTTGAGGAAGTATTGCAGACTTTGACTGCAATTTCTCTTTCCCTGACTTTCGTTCACTCTTCCATAGACAAACACATTTTAACAATTAATAACAAGCTGCTCTTACCGTCCTTTCATTCCTCTACGAAACCTCTGGTCCCGTCGTGACATTGTGCCCACTCAGTTCACAATCCAGCCAGTTAAAAAAAGAAGCTTCCTATCTGCATGCGTTCATGAGCAGAGCCTATATGTAATCTGCTGTGACTGTTAGCAGGCGCTGTCGTTTTCTCTCTCTCTCTCTCTCTCTCTCTCTCTCTCTCTCTCTCTCTCCCTCCATGCACTCGGAGGCTTCCTGTGCATGAGTTCCCTCTAATGTGCAGAGAAGCTGTGGGAGAAAAACTGACCCGCGGACACCAGCTGGCCAGTCTCCCTCTGCCGGCTGCCGAGAAACAGACCAATCCCAGTATAGAAGTTCTGCTCCACCATCCCTCTCCTGTTACTTTCAGTATGTAGACCTCTGCAAGATACAGTTACACTCGTCTGCAGAGTCCACACAGTGTTGGAGAGTTAATCCCACAGAGTCTAAAATGTGGAGTCAGTTAAGATACATGTGTTTGGTGTGAGAGAGAGCTTTGAACGTAGCTCAGTTCCCATCAGCGCAGGCATAATCTCTTTATGAATGCCCCAATTACTGCACTGTCATGACCCTGCTGCAAAGCCCTCTATTCATCGCAGACAGCAAACAAAGAGGGAGAATTCAGTTTGAGCAGAGGAATGGGAAACAGTATGACATTTAGATACGAGTGCCACTCACTATATGTTTCTTTATGTTTCAAAGTACATTCTCTACAATTTATCCAGCCACTGAGTTTATAGCTTTGGACTTTACTGTGTAATAGTGTTGTGCCGCGTCCGCAGTGCAGGTCCTGCAAACTGAAAGACAGAAACAGGTGTGTTTTTATGCGTGTGGAGGAGGTGCTTCTGTAATCAAAGTGGCAAACTGATGAAACTAAGTCATTTGTCAGGCAACAAAATGCAGTTTAGCTTCCAAACAGAAGTGCAAAATAAAAGCAGCGTGTTTACATTTGTATAGAGATGTATAGATAACTGAGGGGTATATATGAATAAGTACAATATGAACAGTATGAAGGAAACAGTTGGCTGCAGCAGTTAGTCGGCTGTGACGGCTTGTGGTATACTGTGTGTGTTTGTGTCACAGTAAGGATGAGTTCAGTTCCTCTTCTCTACATCTTTGGTTTAGTTTCCATCCTTGTTGTTTTGTTTAAGCTCATTACGTTTAAGACTCCCACCTCTGCTGCGCTGCACATTATTATATTTTTTATTTATAAGCATACTCTGTATAATTTTAAACTAAGCTGCATAATACGGTGTAGTCTGTACTTGGTCAGGATTTGCATGCTCTCGTTCTGAGTCACCATGAAGGCAAAGGTGCTCTGACTTATTTAGTCTGCCCAGGCAGGAGTTTGCTGTTTCCTTTTTCTTGTTTCAGCCCAACGTGTGGTTTAAGAAAGCCACAATAGATTAACACGTAAAAACCAAGATCTGACTCTGAATGCATAGCTTCCTTAACTCACCTCACAGTTTGACAGTTTATGCATGTTCACTAAGTAAATTATTCTATCTCCTTTAAAATACCAATAACCTGACCCACACATCGTCATTGGTCCTTTCTTTATTTCAGAGAGCGTTGTCTGAAAGTGTACAAAAGTGCATCGCTGCCTTCGTAGGCCACATAAAGAACACAGATGTTGAAAACACATGTTGAGCTACACGAGAGAGACACTGGCGTCAGCTCAGATGCAAGATGAGTCTCAATTACACTTTATATTCAAATGACATCACAGACTACATTGTGATTCAGCACACATTCAAGGACAATATAGAAAACAAAGCTCGTATCTTTATCATAGTAGTACAAAAGTTTAGAAACCGTTAAAACTCACACAAAAGAACTCAAATATTTAATACTGTATGAATGCACTTGAGACTGAGGATAAATAGATAAAGCACTTAGCTTGTTCTGCTTTTTTGTCAGCATAATTTAAAAAGACTAGCAAACGTGAACAATTTCCCAACAGTGTCAAAAGAGGTACATAAAAAAAAAACACAGTAATCAATAATCCTCAGATGTCTTTTAAAAGCACTATTATGTTATTACATCACAGTTAGTTTAAATGCTTTCCTCAACAGCGAATGTAAAAGCCAAATCTTAGCCACACCATAATATCATAAAATATGCATGTTAACCAAAAGTTTACATTCAAACCAGTTTGTGTCATGTAGCCATAAAACAGCGCCTGTAATGTTGTGATGGCAGCATTTAGTGTGTTAACAGCTGAGGACCTTTAGCCTCCACTTGTTGGTACTGCTGAGGCCAGAGCACAGTCAGGATGAACACAGACCGCCTCTTCAAAGATCAGATAAAGACCCGTCAAAACAGAAGTCAAGTCCTCCAAAATAGCAGCTGTCTATTTCTTTGTCTGTACACATCGCTGGACAGATGATCCAAGTGTTTGCACTGATGTAAAAGCTAAAAACAGTGAATTAATAAAACACTACACTCTGCAGACCAAAGAAAACTCCAGTCAAACTGGATTTGGCCTTAAAAAACAAACATTGTGTCAGCATGCAGACAGGTCTGAAGGAGCTGCCCTGAGGGTGTCCTTGGTATCAATCTTCACCCAGAGGATTCATGGTGATACTTTCACAGGAACACAAATGATGCAACAAAAACAAAAAAGTATTATAACGCAACGTAAAGGGGCTCTGTGTAACAATTGGTAGCAGTTAACATGTATTAATCACTTTTGTATTGGCCATCTGTGAGCAGATTGTAACATGACGTGAAAAAACGAGACCTTCACAGTCTCTGTCGGTTGCCGACTGTCCAAAAGATGCAACTTTATGCACGTTCTCGAGTGCCTCGTCTCAGAGAGCAACAGTAGCTAGTGTTAGTTTAAAAGTGGAGTCTGCTAACATTAACTGATGACCGGCCTCCAGCACAACACAAAAGTCCCACAGAGCCCCTTTAAGAAGAATTTTGATCCTTTATTTCAGTGGTTCTCAGCCTGGTAGTCAGGATCCCAGAGTGCCACAAGGTGATTCATCAGGTGAAAAAATGCTATTAGAACTTTGCCTTGTTCTAAGGAATCATCACTAGCAGGTTGAGACCATTACTCTTTTTTAAAGAGACACTTGTATAAAATCTTACAAAATGAAAGTGTAGTATGTAGAATGTGTTGAAGCTTTAGCTTCTATGGCAGGTTTGACATAGACATTTAGACATTTACATTTTTTGATCATGCAATAGCACCACTGTTGTTTGAATGAGGTCACTTCCTGTCTGATGATCTCTCACTTCCTCCTCCGGCCACAGTATTTACCCTGACAGCCAACGCCTAAGTGCCAGAGCAGAGACACTTATTATACACTTGACATACAATAAAAACAACTTGGCAAAACATGTCATGTCATCTTGAATCATTCACCACACAGCCACATGTTCCTCTTTTTGTGGTAGTGAGACTGTGTGACAATTCTTAGTTATGCCAGTTCTTTGAAACATGTTTTTGTTCCGGAGTTAATTCAGAGAAGAAGTGAGTAAATTACAATACATTTCCATCGTGGCTTTTTCTTCAAAATAGAAGAAACAAGACTTTGTGGAGCTTTTTATTATTTAAAGAGTACAACTCTTTACTCTGGGAAGTGTGCCGATATCCACCTGTTTGTCTTTGCAAACTTAATCTGATTAGTTTTATTAATGCTCAGCAGAACATTCATTCAACTCATTAAAAGTTATAACGCTTGAAATCTGAAGAACCCATGATTAAGAGCTCTGGAATGGGTCTGAAATTTTAAGTTTACTCGACTGGATTTCCCAAACTTCCAGGATGGGGTTTACAGAGTAGAGATATGTCTTACTGTAAAGTTAAATATATTGTGTGTGATCTTTTACCTCTGTAGCCTCCAGATCCCAGTATGGCCTGCAAGGCTGCATATTTGGCTGCCTTCTGTGCTTTGGCTAAATGACACGAAAATAAAAAATAATGTTAATTTACAGATAATTTACCAAGCAGTAGAAATTATAAAAACATTTGCAACTTTTTCCAAAACAAATATAAAAATTATCGTTCTGTGTTTGTATATTATGTTGATGTATTATGCTGGAGAAATGTGTGTTAATAAAATGAAAGTAATGAGAGCATGCTCATGCCAGAGGACACAGTGTGTTTCCTCACATTTTTGTCCGGCCCCTGTATATCCTAGAGAAACAATAACAGGAAAGACAGTCAGGATAAACAATAGATAATCTTTACAATGGTCTCATTTACCCAATTTGTTATCTCAGCAATGACATGAGTGAAAATGTGCCAAAACAAATATTCACTTGGCAAGGCCTGACAATCAGGATAAAAGGTTTTTGTTTTTTTTCCGTTTCCTGCTTTGATGTAACAATGTGTGCTGATCCCTTTTTGGGTAGCTATTTATCAGGTGTATCACTTTTTTTTCTCATTTACTGCTAATCATTTAAAATCTTTACAACAACAGTATGCAAGAGTATTAAAAAGAGGAGAAAGTTAGTGTGTTCAAAAGCATGTCTCACCTGTGCCAAGTCCACCAAAACCTGCACCAGCACCACCTGCTGGAACAACGGACACATTACAGCATCACTTTGACAACGCACTTCTCTGATCAGACTGAGCCCACCAGCAGGCAGGTGAGGTATTTACTGTGAAGTGGTCTGAATTTGTTTTTCAGATGTAAAACTGCAAAAAGTTTATACTTATACGTTTTTGTTCTGTTTCTATCGGTGCTTGACTTAAACTGACCTGGCAAGCCACCAGCTCCACCTCCTACTCCCGGGCCTGTTCCTGCAGCACCTCCTGCTCCTCCAGTTCCTCCTGCTGCACTACCTGCACAGGTGAGTGTACATGTGAGAAGTCAGTCTAGCATTTAAAATCCACACCTGGCTCTTGCGTACAGTATGTACTCTGCCACACCTAATGTAACTCATCATTTAGTAATCTTACATTCGAAACATGACACTCACCTCGGCCTCCAATGATACCTCCTGTTCCTCCACCAGGAAGCACTCCTGCTCCACCACCTGATGAACATAGGTGTGATTGAAGTAAATTAGACAAACTATACACAAATGGCCAGTAACATTATGGATAAATATCTCAGTAAGTTAATTGTTGGCAACATTAGCTTGAAATATATGTTTATATGTAACATGATATGAACGTCACTATTTATCAGAACCTTTAAATAAAGTGTGTGTCAGTAGAGAATTTTACCTGGTCTATAGCCGGTTCCACCCAACGACGAGCCGTAACCTGATTTAGGAGGTTTCCTGCCACCAGGTCCATATCCACCTGCACCACCAGGTCTAAAGCCCCCGGGCCCAATTCCAGCACCTCCTGGTCCAAAACCGCCAGTTCCAGCACCTCCTGGGCCAAAACCGCCAGTTCCAGCACCTCCTGGGCCAAAACCACCAGTTCCAGCACCACCTGGTCCAAAACCACCAGTTCCAGCACCTCCTGGGCCAAAACCACCAGTTCCAGCACCTCCTGGTCCAAAACCGCCAGTTCCAGCACCTCCTGGTCCAAAACCGCCAGTTCCAGCACCTCCTGGGCCAAAACCACCAGTTCCAGCACCTCCTGGGCCAAAACCACCAGTTCCAG